>RJWT010039487.1:0-12671 GCA_004365215.1 Cuniculus paca | reverse complement strand
AAAGAACAACTGAAGGAATCCATGACCACCAGACCAACCCTACAAAGAGTGCTGAAGGATATTCTAGAGAGAGAGACAGATGACCATGGTTCCAGCAGCAGAGGGAGCTTGCCAAACAGGGCAGGCAATTGAACAAAGGGGAAAAGTGGAGGGCCAACAGCAGGAGGACAGCATGACAGAGATGAGCCAATGCATGCCATTTGTAATGTAGATGGCTTCAATTCATCAATAAAAAGAAATACAGGGATAGTGGATCAAAAAATAAGACCCATCAATATGTTGTATACAAGAAACACATTTAACTTGAAAGGAAATTCATAGACAAAGTTAAAGGAGAGAAAACAATGGTTCTGTGTGGCAGGAAACCAGAAAAAAACAGGGATAGCTTACCCATTGATCACAGAATGGTTAAGAAAGATTTGCTATTTTCATACTATGGAAAGCTACTCAGCTATAAAGAAGGATACTCTCAAGGCTCTTGTAGGGAAATGGATGCAACTTCAGACCATGCTCATGGGTGAAATGATTCAGACTCATATGGATGAACATTGTGTTATCTCCTAGTGTAAAAAACTGAAGAAGTTAGTTGAATCCAAAATGTACAGTAGATATTATGAAAGTGACAGGAGAGGAAACTTCCAAAAAGGAAAGGTGGTAACTATTGTTAATTTCCTTTTTTTTTTTTTAACCTAGAATCAAACTCAGGACTTTGCACCTGCCAGGCAGGTACTTATGTCACTGAGCTGTATCCCCAGCCCAATTTCCTATTATCTTGTTTGGAATTCCTGTATTGTTTTCATAGTTTTGTTAGGTTTGGTTTTATTCTGTCTTGTTTGATTTTACTGTGTCTGATGGTATGGGCAGCTATTTTGAAGATAGCAGGATGTATTATGGTAACCATTGGTGATTTCCTATTATCTGGTTTTGAAGTTGTGTAACACTTTTCATTCTTTTGTTTAATTGGTTTTATTCTGTTTTGTTTTGTTTGATTTTGTTATGTCTGATGATATGGACAGCTATTTTGAAGAAAACAAGACATTGTGGTAGCCATTGTTACTTTCCTATTGTCTTATTTTGAAGTCCCATAATGCCTTTATTGTTCTATTCTGATTAGCTTTATTCTGTTTTGTTTTGTTTGGTTTCAATCTCTTTAAAATAAAAAGAAGAAAGAGAAGGAGAAAGAGAAAGCAAAAGAAAAGAAAAAGTCAGACCTGCTCCCTAGCATTATGTTTGGGAAATGCAATTTTTTTTTTAAATTCTGATTGGCAATACCTCCTACTTTAGTGACCTAAGACCAATATACATAGTAATGAAGTTGGGCCTTAGTGTTGTAAGCTTTTTTCTTCATGGGTCTGAAGAGTCACCACTATATAGACATACTGGAGCAATAACAGAGCCTAGCCTGCAAATATCTATCTGAATTTCAAGATTAACAGACTTCTCAGGTTCTCTACAGACCAAGCGTTAAAAGGCTACTGGATCAGAGGCTCTAGTATTTATGGAAGTGAGGCCACACATAGAAATTTCTCCTATAGACTGTTCTGTTATCAACCTCCCAGAAAAACTAGCTTCTAAACTAGCATTCCCCAGTATGAACTGAATTTTGTGTGTGGGCCCCAAAATACTAAGTTTTATTTTGCCAAACCCTCTGACAGATGGATAGATTGTAAAAGGTAGTTTGGGTTAGGGAGATTTTATATATATTTTACATATATGTATTCATATAGTTCAAGTAACCAGACCCACATGTTTCATCCAGTGTCTCTGCCTTTACATTGTCTGGAAAATCTGTGGCATTTCTTTGATTAAAAAACACAATCTTGGATCTTGAATCTGTTCTATTAAAGGTAATTATTCTGCTCATAAGCATTAGGCAAGGTATCTGCAAGATAACCTCAGAGTCACATTCTGCTCCAAATCCATTTGGGGGTCTTTGCCTTCTATACTGTTCATGAACTGTTCATGGTAGATGTCCTTGTTGGATGTGGGTGGAAGGTGGATGTGTTAGACCCACCAGCTGCTATGCAACCTGGGACATGTTTTCTCCAGACTGTGGCAGGATCTAACTTTATCTCAGAGATGCAGAAGTCTCCTTATAAAAAAAACTCTTCCTTCTTTGAATAAACTAAAGAGCAATTATATCCTTTCCTTCTAATGCTTTGTATTTCAGAGGTGAAAAAATACAGAGAAGCTTAATTTTCTTTTGATCCCATTCTTAAATTCATCTCATTCCATAACAGCCTAATTAATGGCTTCTTAATTTTAGAACCTCAGAAAACAGCTTTAAAATCATTTGCTTATTCTCTAAGAAGACAATTGCTGCTTAGTGACAATTTGAATTTGTGAGAAAAAAAGTTTTAAAATATAAAGTGCCTATGTCCTTAGTTGGACACTGACCTATTATCTGACTTTAGTGTAGAAGTTGTTATTTTGCTCTTTGTTTGCTGCTGTATGAGTTCAGTGCCTCTGCATTACTTTTTCTCCCACACTTCCAGGCTTTGGAGTACCTTTTCAAGTTCATTGTGCAGTCTCGAATCCTGTACTCACGAGCCACATGTGGAATGGAAGAAGAGCAATTCCGGTCCAGCATTCAAGAACTTTTCCAGTCCATTCGGTTTGTGCTCAGTCTAGACAGCAGAAACTCAGAAACACTCCTTTTCACTCAGGTCTGTGAGCTGCAGAGAAGTTTTGCTACTAGTTCCTTGTTTGTCTTAGCAGAATTTCTTTGTCCTCTAGCTTCCAGAGTTGCAAAATCCTGGCCAGAATCATGTGTACTGGATAAGGGGTGATTTATAAGAAAACACTTAATAAAATGCTTTTACTTTGAAGCCAGATATACCTCAGCTGCCAGGTATAAAACAGCTTATTGGCTTTATGTTGGAGAATCAGCACAAATTTGTTCAAATGAACCCTCTTTAGACCAAATTTGTTAGGTATCATACTGTGGATATTTTGAACATCTTACTCATAGAGGATAATCAGAACATATAGGGAATTTTATGCTCTATTAAACACTATTATTTTTTAAAATTTTTCATTGGTACATGTCCATTCCAGATGTTGAGTAGAATAAATTGAAAAATGATAGGAATGACTGGAAAGCATAAATTAAGAATTGGGATTAGATTGTATTAGAAATACCAGTGTTGAATAGGAAAGTAGGTCTTTTACAAATAAGAAGGGGACCAAGAGATGAAGGGAGGGAAAATGAAAGAGAGAGGAAGGGGATGGAAAAGATTAAGACGTGTTTTATACATATACCAAAGTCCCCACAAGGAATGTAATCATTATGTACTACAAACATGTACTAATAAAAAATAAAAATTGAAAAAAAAAAGAAATGCCAAAAGAAAAAAGAGTATTACAAGGAAATTTTCTTCCTTGAATTAAAACTGCCTGGTCAGCTGATCTGTTACCTTTTGCATGCAGCCTTGCATTAATGAAGCTAAGACTCATTACTCCAATTGCCATAGGGTTATTTTTGTTTTTAGAAAATGAAGCAGAGTTTTATCTAATGGTTTATAATTCTTTGGCTTTTTGAAACCAGTTTGTTAACCAAACATGTCAGCCAAGTTCAGATAGCCTCTCTCATGTCTATTAATCCTATCACTGCCACATGTTGTTAGTGCCTGTGTATGAGTACCAGTTATCACATGCGAAGGAACTAATTTTCAGACTCTTCATATTTCATGGTTCCATGTAGACATCTCTTTTCTGGATTTAACTGTGAGAGTTGAATTGCTGGCTATAGGGATCTGAGCACAGTTTAACTGGCACTCAGCTTTCTCTACCATACTTTCTTCTAGAGTTTCCTGGCTTGAGTTTAGAACCAAAACTGGAAAGTCAAGATCAAGTTTGGTGGCTCATGCCTATAACCTCAGTACTCCAAGAGGCTGAAGCCACAGGATCGCAAGTTCAAGGCCAGCCTGGATAACTTAGCAACTTAGCAAGACCCCTTCTCAAAATAAAAAATGAAAAAAGGGTGCTCACTTTGGCAGCACATAAACAAAAAAGAAAGAAGAAAATAAAATAGAATTGGTGATGTAGGTTAGCTCTAAGGCTCTGGATCCAACCCCCAATACGAGAAAAAAAAGAGCTTGACAAGCAAAAATTTCATTTTATGAGCAAAATTAGCTATGGCTCTTAAGATACATTGAGCAGATTTCCCTTTATACTTTCTTCTCTTGCCTCAAATGCCTGTACAAGTTATGAAAGCTTCAAGTGACCTAAACTCCAGTAAATTTTCTTGTCTTGGTTTACTTTTTGGCTCTTCTGGCTTATGCCCCAACAGTGCTATAGGGCTGGGTAGAATCAAGGAGCATGGAGAAGCCTGCCTGACAAAGGGTGTTGCAATACCTTCTCTACCTCTTTTCACTTCTTGCCATTGAGTATGCAAGATAAATTTAAACCTAACTCTAAGCTAACCATCGCTTCACTTGCTTCTGCAGGCTGCACTCCTCAATTCTTTCCCAACCATCTTTGATGAGTTACTGCAGATGTTCACTGTGCAGGAAGTGGCAGAATTTGTAAGAGGAACGCTGGGGAGCATGCCCAGCACTGTGCACATCGGGCAGTCTATGGATGTGGTGAAGCTGCAATCCATCGCTCGGACAGTGGACAGCCGCCTGTTTTCTTTTTCAGGTAAATCAAGTTGAGATGAGAGTCACACTAACATTTCTTTTTCTCAGTGTGATAGCCACCTGGTAATCAAAGGATCTGTTTTATCAACCATCATGTAGGAAACCACTGACTTTTAATATGTAGAGTTTCTGGTAAACTATTAGGAAATACAGCTAAAACCTACTAAATATGGTTTGTTCCTAGGAAACATACCACAAGGCATGTCTTGTCTTAGTTTGTTGAAGCTGTTATCATTTAATATCATAAACTAGTTAGCTTAAAAAATAATGAAACATTTATTTTTCATAGTTCCAGAGGCTAAAAGTCCAGGATATAGATGCCAGAATATTTGGTGTCCAGGAAGGGCCCACTTCCTGTTTTTGTAGCCAGCACCTTCTCTCTGTGCTCTTACATGGCAGAAAGAACAAGAGAGTTTTCTGGGGTCTCACTTTTTTTTTAATTTTATTGAAAAAAGGTAAAAAAAGTTTTATAGCAAGATGATAGGAGAATAACAGTAGTTAATACATTGCATATTATTTTCTTTAAAGTAGTTACTCAGAGTGCAAGATATGGGCATAAAAAATTCTCTAATCTAAGTGTAAACCTTTCATTTCTATGAACTTAAGAGACACTAACAGTATAACTAACTTGAATTTTTCCCTCTTTTCCCTTACCTCCTTTCCCCTTCCTAGTTCCTTTTTCCTTTTTAACAATTTCCTCACATTTCACAATATCTATTGTACATTTTCTTTTTTCTTTTCTTTTTTTTTATTTTGAAGAGAATAAAACCAAACAAAATAAAACAGCATAGAGTCAATCAAAACAAAACAATGAACATAGCACAGGACTGCAAAACAAGATAAAAGGAAACCTACAATGCCTACCATAGCGTCTCTTGTTATCTTCAAAATAACTGCCCATACCATCAGGCACAACAAAACCAAAGAAAACAGAACAGAATAAAATCAATCAAAACAAACCAATGAAAGCAATACGGGACCTCAAAATAAGACAGTAGGAAAGTATCAATGGCTACCATTATGCCTCTTGTTTTCTTCAAAGTAGCTGCCCATACCATGAGACACAATAGAAACAAAACAAAAATAGAATAAAATCAAACAAAACAAAACAATGAAAGCAATACAGGAATTCAAAACAAGATAATAGGAAATCAATAATGGCAAACATAATATATTTTGTTATCTTTGAAATAGCTGTCCATGCCATCAAATATAATAAAATTAAACATAACAAAGCAGAATAAAACCAGACTAAACAGAACAATTAAAACAATACAGGGTTTGAAAACACAATAATAGATTAACAATGGCCACTGCCTTGGATTTTTAGACATTTTCTCCCCTTTCACTTGCACAATATTTATTGTGCACTTGTGATTCCACTAACTCCTTTAGTTTTTTATACTAGGGAGACAGCAGAATGTCCACCCATGTGACTCTAAACCATAAGCATGATCTCAAGTTGTATCCATTTACCTGTAAGAACCCCAAGGTTATCTTTCTTTATAGCCGACTAGCTTTCCATTGTATAAAAATGCCATGTCTTTCTTACCCACTCTGCAGCTGATGGGCAAGCTACTCCTACTTCTTTCTGGTTTCCTGTCACATAGAACATCATTCTCTCTCTTTTGACTTTCAGTCTATGAACCCCCTTTCGACTTAAATGTGTTTCTTGAATAAAGCATATTGATGGATTCTGTCTCCTGATCCCCTCTGTGTCTCTTTTTATTGGTGAATTGAAGCCATCTACAACAATGGTTACAACCAGCATATATTGGTTCATCTTTGCCATGCTATTTTACTGCTGTTGGCCGCCTATTTTTCCCCTCCATTCAACTGACTGCCCTGCTCAGTGATCCCCCTCTCCCACTGTTCCTGGAATCGTGGTCTTTTTTAATTGTCTCTAGAATATCTTTCATTATTCTTTGTAGAGTTGGTTTGGCAGTCATGAATTCCTTCAGTTGTTCTTTGTCATGGAAGTATCTTTGTTTCTCCATTAATTTTGAAAGATAGTTTACATTAATCTGGGTATATCAATCTGGGTTGAAAGTTGTTTTCTTTCAAGACTTGAAATACTTCACACCAAGCTTTTCTTGACTTGATGGTTTCTCTTGAAAAGTCTGCTGGGTTTTCCTTTATAGATGATCTCTTTCTTTAACAGCTTTTAATATTCTGTTCTTCTGTTGAATTTCTGGAATCTTGATTATTATATGTTTGGGTGTAGATTTGTTTTGGTTATGACTAGCTGGAGTTCTTTCTACATGCCTCACTTATTTGAATATCACTTCCTTTTTCCATGCTTGGGAAGTTCTCTGAAATTATTTCTGTATATAGAGTCCTGATGTCATTTGTCTTGACCTCTGCTTTTTTACTCACATTTTTGATTCTTAAGTTATGTTTCTTTGAGTTGTCTTGCAGCCATTGAATTGTTACTTCCTGGTTCTTTGTTATTTTTGAGAGATCTTTCCTTTCTCAATCACAAGCTGCAAACCTGTCTTCAAGGTTTGAAAGTCTGTCTTCAGTTTCTTTCAAGCAATTTTGCCAGCTTTCAATGGAGTTTTTAATTGCCTGGATATCTCTTTGAATGTGTTTCATGCATTCTGAATCTCTCTTATATTGTTCATTCATGGTTTCCTTCATTTTCCTATGTTCCTCTATTTTTTTAACTATGTCTTTAGAGGTACTTCGCAATTCTTTTATTACTTTTTCACTTCTTCTTTTACCTGGGATAGTATTTCTGTTCTAATTTCTTTTTTAGCCTCATGAAATTGTTTCTTGACTTCAGTTGACATCACTTCAGACATTTCAGGTATGTGACTCCCGATCTCTTCCGTGTTTACCTCTCTTGGACTTGCACTGCTTGGGTTGGATGCCAGAGATTACCTTTTCCTTCTTCGTCTTGACATATTCCTGGTTTCTTCCATACATGTGGGTACTGGGGTCCCAGGCACTTTGGCATTGGCTACAATTTCTCTGAAACGAGACTGTTTGGTTTTTCTAGCCAGTGCTGGCTATGGGTATCTGATGCTGGGCGCCCCTGCTTTTGGACTGAGCTGGGCCCTTGGAGTTTGCACAGGAGCAGAGCCAGCCAGAGCCTGCAGACCTAAGCTAGCTAGGAACCTACGCAATGTTTTCTGAAACATGCACGGGAGTGGGACTCAGTCCAAGCAACTTCTGGGGGTCCACGCCCAACCTGAAGTTGTTGGAAGAAGCCGGCAGCAGTCCTGGCCCCAGGGTTATCTTGTCCAACTCCAAAATGGTTCCTGGATAATGGCTCTCTCCTGCAGAAGGACTGAGTCCCCCTGCACTCACTGCCAGCCAGCACAGACCTCCACATCCGCTGCTATCCTCCTCCCCTGCACCTCTCCACAGAGACCTCTGGGGTCACCAGCCACCACCACAACCATGTTCCAACAGCTCCTCTTGCAGGTGAGTCCAGCTTCAGGCTAAGTCGCCACCAGCTACCACCTTCTTCTTCGTTTAAGTTTTTCTTTTGACTCTCTCTGTGGGCTTTAGTTCACATTTTAGATTCTTCCTGGGTCCAGGGGACCCACTTCCTTCCTTCTTGTCCTCCCCATGATGCTATATTCCAGCATCTGAACTGTTTCTCTCAGAGTGGCTGTTTACTCTGCTGTTTACTGTTCCACCATCTTCCCGGAAGTCTGTGACACCTATTATTCTTAAATTATTTTGCTTTGCATTGTCTTGCAGTTGTTGAATTGTCATTTCTTGGTTCCTTGTTATTTTTAAGAGATCTTTCCTTTTGCCATTGCAAGCTGCAAACTTATCTTCAAGGTCTGAAAGCCTATCTTCAGTTTTTTTCAAGTGGTTTTGCCACCTTTTGATGGACTTTTTAGTTTCCTGAATATTTCTTTGAATCTGTTTCATGTATTCTAAATCTTTTTATATTGTTCATTCAAGATTTTGCTCAATTTTCCTTTGCTCCTCCATTTTTTTTAATCTATATCTTCTTTAGAGGTGCTTGGCAATTCTTTTATTATGATTTTCATTTCTTCTTTTACTTGAGATAATATTTCTGTTCTAATTTGTTTTATAGCCTCATAAAGTTATTTCTTTACTTCAGTTGCCATCATTTCAGAAACTTCAAGTGTGCAACTCCCAGTATCTTCCATGTTTATATCTTCTGGACTTGCTCTGCTTGGGTTAGAGGCCAGAGACTCCCTTTTGCTTCTTCGTCTTGACATGTTCTTGCGTTCTTCCAAGCAAGTGGGTAGTGGGGTGCCAGGCATTTCCTGCGTGGGCTTCAGTTTGTCTGAAGCATGACTGTTTGGGTCTCCTCACCAGTGCTGGCTACGGTATCCAATGGTGGCCATTGAGTGCACTGGTGCAGGCCGCTGCCTTTCCCAGCATGTGCTGGCTACCAGAACTGGGGAGCCTTCATGATGGCGGCTGGAGTCTCTATTGTACATTTTAGATCTTATTTACTCTTTCAGTTTCTCACACTAGGGAGACAACATGATGTTTACACACATAAGTCTGATTCATTTCACTAATGAGTATGGTCTCAAGATGCATTCATTTACCTATATAAGTCTCAAGTTTATTCTTGTTTATGCCTGAGTAGTACTCCATTGTATAAAAATACCACATCTTTTTTTATCCATTCCTCAGTTGATGGGCACTTAGGTTATTTCCAGGATTTAGCTATTACGGATTGTGCTTCTGTAAACATGGGTGCACATATATTATTGTGTTATGTTTTTAATTCTTCTGGGAACATACCCAGAAGGGGAATAGCATAGTTTTTAAAAAAAATGATAGGAAAAGCATGGAAACTGTGAATCATTAATATAGGAAAAAAATAGAATGTGGGGTCTCTTTTTAAAAATGACACTAATTCCATTCATTATGGTCCTGCCTTCATAATACAATCACTGGCAAAGGCCCCACCTCTAAGTGCCTTCACACTGGGTATCAGGTTTCAATATGTGAATTTGGGGTGGAAAGAACACAGATATTCAGTATATAGTAATGGGGACCATGTCTCCAGGCCACACATCCAGCCCACTATGAACAGTGGAGCCTGTCACACTGGCAGCAATCTGAGAGGACAGAAAAAAAAGAGGGAGAGCAAGAGAGAAGGGTCCAGCCCAAAGAAATAAGGATGAACCAAGGAAATAAGCCCTGAAAGGAGGCTCTGAGCATCCTATGTTTGCCTTATCAGTGAGAGAGATTCCTTTTTCTGTCTTTGGAGAGCCACTGAGGCTTAGAAATAAATGGACAGGGAGTCTTCTATGCTCCCTGTTGGTCAGGATCACCTAACTAATACATCCCAGGCTGCCATTCAAAATAAAAACTTCTAGATTTATCCCTGAAACCACATTGTTTGTGATCGAATTCAGCCAAATACACAAAGGCCAAATGTTAAGATTAGTATGAGCATGATACTTTTAGTAGAATATCATTCTCTTAGAATAAATCTGAAACATTAGAAAAACATTTATTATTAGAATTTGGGGGGTAGTACTTTAAATCTGACTTTAAATCACAACAATAATTCTCAGCTCAGTCTTGTACACTTAAAATACCAGACTGATATTCCCTTCAGCTTTGCTTTATGTGTGTAGAGGATTACTGATGCTACAGCTGCCACCAAGAAATTCAGTTTTCTTCCAGCAGTAGTTGTTTATAGTTGACACATGTTGCATCTCCAGCTCCTGGATGAAAATGTTGTTCATTGCCTGGATATACTGTCCCTGAGACCAGCGCATACACATCAGCTTTGCGGGCTGCTCTCAGAGTACGTGGGAAGGGAAACAGCAGATAGATGCCCCTCAGTGACATACATGTCTGCTGTATTTGCATGTGTTTGCTGATTTATATAATCACTTAAAATTCTTTTTCTTGAAAATTTATGTGGCATTAGACCATGTAATTAGATGACAAGCCACCATCAAATTTTCATCTGCATTTAACATTTGTTGAATGTCTAAGTCACAGCATCTTACCCAAAGCAAGAAGTTTTTTACTAGTATTTAAGCACTTAAATTCTCAAAGCTTATGAGTTTGTTGTCTTCTTTATTAGTTCTAATAACAAACTACTATTTTGTCTGGAAGCAGGTCTTGGTTGTTCTAAATCTTACCATGTTGGTATTTTGTTCTACAAAATACAATATTGACTGCCCCTGCCACACTGTCCACCCCAGTGCCCACTGAGATCCTGCCTGGCTCCTCAGCCCATTGGTTTGGCGCTCCTCGCATTCCAGCACTTCCCCTCTTCCCTCACCCTCCCCAACCCCGCCCGAACCGGGTGCCTCGGTTGCCCCTGGCCATGGCGTACAGCGCCACTCTGAAAAGGACTCTGGATTTCAACCTGCTGCTGAGCCCAGCTTCCCGAAGAGGAGACAATGTGAGCTATTGTTAGCACCACCTTGGCTGCTGCCTCCCCCTTGTTGGTGGTTGGGACCACTGCTGCCTCCTCAGCTGTGGCTGCCTCGCTGCAGAAGTATCTTCAAATGGAACCAACTCCCTTTGGCGACGTCTCCTCTCGCCTCACCACAGAACAAATTCTGTTTGTACATAAAACGAGTATAAATGCATGTAGAAGAGAAGACATTTAGAAAGTAGTTTCCAATGGACAGATCCAGGTTGTAGTTCTGATGCACAACCACATGTATTTCTCCTCAGTGAACCAGCCTCATCAGGGACTTCCTCTGCAACATCCTCACCATTGGGATGATCTGTGAATGTTTGTTAAAAGAACGTGAGGAGAAAGTTCAAGAAGAATATGAAGAAATATTGAGTGCAAAGCTTGCAAAACAATATGATGTATTTGTGAAGTTTACACATGATCAGCTAATGTGACAGTATGAAGAACAGCCTGCTAGTTATGTTTCATGAATCACATTTTCTGCATTTGTGGGCTGCCTTGTTCCTTGTCAAGTTGCTGGAGGAGGTTCCAATTATGACACACAGCAATGCCAATATCCCTTGTGAATACATGTTATTTGAGGCTTTCGTCAGTGACAACCACTCTTAGGCAGCAAGCAACCACTTTAGGTTTTGGAAATTTCCCTGATATCAGTACAACCTGGATGTGGACCTTTGCTACCTTGTGTTAATACCAGTGGCCTTATTTTGCTGTATCATTACAGTTTGACTTCTTACATTAATATGTTTGAAAAAGATTATAAACTGGTATTCTAGGCCATCAGAAGGCTTGCTTCCTGCGGGCAGCCAGCACGAGCAGAGAGAACCAACCAGATCCACCTCCGCCTGCTGGCCCCTGCCATTGGAAGGCTTGCTTGCTGCAAGCAGCCAGTGGGAGGAGGGACATACAGCCAGGTAAGCCCTGTGCACCCACAGGCCACCATTGGAGACTCTTGCTTCCTTCAGGTAGCCAGCACCCACGGGGAAAATCAGACAAACACACCCCTGTGTGCCTCCCACCATCAGAGGAGTCCTTGTGTAGACACACAGGCTGAGAGAAGCAGCCCCACCACCACACACTGATGGCCATTGGGGAAGCCCCAGTGTAGCTGTATGGGTCTGCAGAAGCCCACCCCACACCCTGCTACCTTCTTGTAAACCTGGGGTCAGAGCATCCCAGGTACCTGGCCCATTTCCCTACACCACAGAGGGGAAACCAATGTGGGAAGTGCCTGGGATGCCACAACTGATTTGTTGGGAGGAACCCAGAAAAATGTCAAGACAAAGGAGCAAAAGGCAATGTCAGACCCCCCCCTTCACACAGAACAAGTCTGGGAGATACAGACACCTAAGAAAACAGAAGTCATACACCTGAAATCTCTGAGACAATAACAACTGAAGTAAAGAAATAACTTCATGAGATTGTAAAAGTAATCAAATCAGAAATATTGTCTCAGGTAAAAAAGAAATCACAAACATAATGAAAGAATTGCTGAGCATACCCAAAGAAAACAAAGATAAAAAAGAGGAGCATAGGAAAATAATGGAAACTTTGAATGAACAATATGGAAAGGAATTACAATGCATGAAACAGATTCAAAAAGATATCCAGGAAATTAAAGTCGATCAAGAGCTGGCAAA
>RJWT010039486.1:0-12658 GCA_004365215.1 Cuniculus paca | reverse complement strand
TCTTCTCTGTGCAGCAGTTGCCAGAGTGCCAGAATGCCCATCCTTGGCACATCCATTGATCTGATGATGGATGATAGGGTGCAGGCTGGGCAGGCAGCAGCAGGTCCTCCTCGAAGAGCCCAGAGACTGGTCACAACCCTCTCTCTCCAGTCAAGTCTTTGTCCTGCCTGGGGCCAGATTAGTGCTTTCAGTGCTTTGAGCTTTCCCTGGGCCTTTGGGCCCTTTACCGGGTACAGGGAACAAGGCATGTTAAGTGCTGTGTGCTGCAGAAAAATTGACTCACAATGATTATAGTTTCCTTATGAAGTAAGGGCTATTATCACCATTTTACTATTATCACCATTTTCTCTTAGTGAGAAAAACCAAGATTCAGAGAAGCTGATTCTTTCCCCCAAAGTTTTACAGCTAAAAGAGGTCTGGGTCTCAACTCAAGTTCCTTCTACTGTACAGCCTGCCCCTTGTCTTACTTCCTCTGGTCACTCTGGAAATACAAGCATCAGGAACGTACTAAGAAGGTGACCTCTGGGTGGGAGATAACCATGGTCACATGAAACCCACCTGCTTCTTTGTCTGAGGCAGGTTCTTGCTATGGAGCCCAGGCTGATCTCAAACTCTTCCCTCAGCCTCCAGAGTCCTGGGAATCCACCTGCTTGGATCAGTACCTGCTATGTGCCAACTATAGCCATAAAGCGTGTGGCTGAAGAGAGAGGCCCAGACTGTCGCTAGGCACTGGCATCCTGGCAGAGAAGAGGGCAGCACAACTGTACCAGGGCCCTGAATAAATCCATTCTGGGGAAAGAGTAACACAGACTACAATGCATTGTAATTTGCTGTCAACTCAGAAAAGGAGACCACACAGGTAGGAGGAGAAGTGCTTTCACCCAAGAAATGGAGACCACATGAGTCTTGTCTATTTGGACTTGAGTAATAGCTCTGCTACTGGTTAGCTGAGTGACTTGTGGAAGTTAGTTAATCCCTCTGAGTCTATTTTGCCACCTACAAAATGAAGGCAATAAAGATACCTGGCTTATAAGATTGTTATGAGGGTTAAACAAACTAATAAGATGTAAAATAGACAGGGGATGGCAAGAGCACTTATTGGGTCTTTCTTATCAAGGAAGAGCAGAAATTGAATAGGTGTAGAAAAGAGGCACTGGGTACTCTGTGAGCACACAGCAGAGCTTGAGCGAGAAAAAACCTAAGGCATGCTTCGGGAGTAATGAGTAGCTCAGTCCGGCTGCTTCATAAGGGTTCAAAAGGAGGCGAGGCTAGCAAAAAAGAGGGGACAAGGCCGAAGAATCTGTACGGTCATGTGCCACATAGCAGTGTTTTGGTAGCATATGGACCATGGTCTCATCAGACGGTGCTGCCCCGTGGTGTCGTGGCTGTGTTAGTTTGGATGAGTGCTCTCTAGAACGTTTCATGGTTCACATCCCTTAGTGTCACACCTCCCAGAACTTGTCCCCATCACTGAGAGTCATTGAGCAGAGGGTGTCATAACCAGAGTTGTTTTAGAAAGACCCTTCTGGCTACAGAATATAGGGTAGCCTGGAACGGAGGAGTGGGAGGAGCCCAGGAGAAAGCAGTTGCTGATGCAGCTGGCTGGGCAAGGAGAATGAGCTCTGGCCTCATGGACAGGGCGCACCTCTGCAGCTTAGAGGTCTATGGGAGGCGTGTGCTTCACATACCCTTGGTCGAGGGCCAGTGTGGAGCTTGTACTTGTCCCAGGTGCCAGTGAGTGGCTGGGAATGACAGCAGGCCTTTCCCTTTGCAGGGCCAGGCTTGGGATGCCTTGATCCCTCAGGACCTCATGTCACCAGTGACATCTCCATGGCAAGAAAGAGACAAAAGGAAGGTAGGGGTCCAGCCTCCTTCTGGTTCTGAGGACCCAGGCCGCCTGCTGTCCTCCATGTAGAAAAGCCCTCTGATGATCTGAGAGTACAATGTGGATGCCTGGATTCGAAGACGAGAGAGAGGCAGGCATTTTTTGGGTTTTCATCTGGGTTTTTGAAAAGTAAAACTGACTGGCGAGAGCTGCCTGTCTGCAGCGTGTTTTATCTTAACCTTTCCATGTAATCCTGAAAGCCCACCTAATCAATTGAAGATCATAAAATATTAGACTTAATGCTGCAAAGTGCTGCTTTTTAATTCACATAACAAGCTCCTAAATAATTCAAATAGCAAACAGACCCTGCAAGTCAATGGTGGGAGGCTGCTTGGATCAGCAGGAGAGTGTCAACACATGCCACATTTCCCGGATCGACTCCATTTCAAGAACCCTATTAAGTTAATTGCCGGTTTCTGACAGCAGAGAGCATGCTGGGAGCACAGCAAGCTTTATTAGCCTCATGGCATCCGGAGGCCTCAGCCACTTTGCCCCTACTTGCAGGCACTGGGAGCAGCATGGAAAAAAGTAAATCAAATTATGAGACAATAAATGCTTTTGGCAACATGTGGGCCTTGGATCCATGGCAAATCCAAAAACATTTGAGTGTCAACTGCTATTCTGTTAAATTTTTGCAGCAACGCCATCTATGTGTTGCCGTGGTCTCCTAGTCACAGAGCAGTTACATCGTTTGGTACTGCATGGCTGATGCAGGTAAACACTGATGCAAGCAAGGGGTCCCCACCTTCTTGTGAAATCGCAGGTGGAATTAGTGAATAGATCAGGAGTTGGGGTGTACACCAGGGGTTGGCAATAATCCCCAGTAACCAGTATTGCTCATTCAGGTTCACAGATCTTTGGAGCTTGCAAACCCAGGGGAGCATTCAGTTCTAGTGGTAGTTGGGGAGAGCAGGGAAGGCCAGGACTGTGACTCACTGCCTCCCCCCACCCCTGTCCCTTGCAGGGACAGGTATTAGGATAATGTTTCCATGGTCACCTACTCTCCTTGGGGAGGCCCTGGTATATATTGAGTACTGGTGGGGTCTACCCCTGGCTTCCAACTTTGTCTCACCAACGTCTACCTTTGACCCATAAGGAGACACAACCAAGGACAGGTTCTGTGGTGACTGATTCTGATTCTTCTCTGATCCACCATCCCATGGTGCTGGCTTTTTTCAGATCTCAAAATTATGTCATGGTAGCCAGGTGTAGTGGCACACTCCTGTAATCCCAGCACTCGGGAGGCTGAGGCAGGAGGATCATTGCAAGTTCGAGACCATCCGGGGCTACAAAGTGAGCCCAAGGCCAGCCTGAACTGCATAATGAGACCCTGTCTCAAAAAAAAATTTTGTCATGGTGATGACAACCTAGAGTATGTCTTGATTACAATCCTAGTTGACCTATTTGTTGTTTGTGTGACTTTAATTTAAGCAGAAGTGCTAACACCCGTATCCCTCTAGCTTGCTGGCCAAGTGAGGATGGCATTACTTCCTCAATGGGACTCCTAGAGAGGACTAAATCAGGAGGCACATGTTAAGTATCTGGTCCAGAGTTTCAGGCATGGTAACTAAGGACTCTGCATATTTTCCTTCCCACTGTCAGTATGAGAAATTCTCAGCACTAATTTATTTGTTTCTAGAGACATGTGACACAGAGCAACAATTTTTATGTAGAATTTGCATACGGTGAGACAAACCATTCTCTTAAATCTCCCCACCCCAGTCCTTGCACCCAGCTTTGCTATCTGCAGAAATGACACTTCCTTCAGAACCAGGCCTTCCATAGTATAGGACTAGAACAGGAAAGCTGAGAAAGACTGGCAGGATTTGGGGGCTGGGGCAGGTAAAAGTAAGGGGAGGTAGATGGACAATTTTCATTCGGGTTTTCCTGGCTCTTTGTATCATGGAACTGCTGCAATGTGCAGTTGGACAGGGCCTCAGAGATGGAGGTTGGCATGCTCATTTCATGGGTAGGGAAACTGAGGCTCAGACAGGGTGAGCGAATTCTCAGAGGTCACACAGCTAGTTAGTGGAAAAGTCAATGACAGAACCTGGGTCCCCTCTTTTTCTCTCCTATCCTCCTTCCAGTTCAGACAGCTGGGAAGGGACTTTTGTGGTCCAAGAGCTGATTCATGATACTGAGGAGAACAGCAGTGCTGTGTGTCCAGAGTAGTGCTTCTCCCTGCACCTACGGGGTGATGTGCATGGTCCCAGGGCGGCTCTCTGGGAAGAATGCATAACCAACCTGTGCTGACACCACCAGCTGCATTCCAGACACCTCATTTATATTGTCCAGGTAGCCTGTGATGTAGGTGTCACAATGATTCCCATTACTAAAGCCACAGTGAGTGGGTAAGGTGGGACTTGAACCCGAGTTCACTTTGAGTTTTGCCTTTTCCTTTGTGGCACCGCCCTACTCCCTTAGATTGGGCTTATGATGGAAGAAACAGAAACCTCGAGGAGGTTAAATAGGGAGTGATGGCTTTCACCCCTGGGCTGTAGCACCAGCCAGGATGGGGTCACTAGCCAAAGTGTGGTTGGCACCTCCTTGTGTGCATTCTGCCCCCTTGTAACCAGGATTCGTGGCAGGCCAGAGCTCCTCTTTCATGCAACCACCAGTTTCTAGTAACTAACTGCATTTGGATTAGCTTTAGCTTCACTCAGTGGTAAACCTGAATAACCATGGTTTAAATGCATAAAGACTTCTTTGATTTTGGTGAAATCCTGGATAGATTAGTGTGGTGGCTTCATAACCATCTAGGTGTCTCTTCTCCTGCTCTGCCATACTCAATATGGCTTCTGTCTGCAGGGCTTCAAGATGCCTGCAGCAGCTCCAGCCATCATGTACACATTCTAGGCAACAGGAAGGAGGAAGAAGAAAAAGCTAAAGGGTTTTTCTCCAGTTGTCATTTCCTCTCTTTCAAAGGACCTTCCCAGTAATTGTGAGGCTAGTTTCTCTTATTTCATTGGCCACAGCTTGGTCAAGTGCCCAAACCTGGCACAAGAAGAGGATGGATAGCAGAGTCTTTCTAAGCACATCACTGCCTCTGGGATACAGGCGCTCACAAGTGAGGAAGGTTGGGAGAATGGCCCTGGGCGGCAGTGGGCAGCTCTGTTGCAGTGCGATTCTGTGCCACCTCCCCTACTTGGTGACTGGGAATGGTGGCATTTGAAGGAGAGAAGAGCCAAGTTAGATGTGGTGAGGGTTCTGTAGGATGCTGGGATCCCTGGGAGTCCCTGGGATTGCTGGCTCCAGGGTGGACCGCGTGCTTCCCACAGATGGCAGCCATGATGAAATCAACAGTAACGCACAGCGACAGCTGCTCTGTGTACGCATCGTCCCCTTTCAAAGCATGGATCAGCTTTCACTTCTCTGAATCCAGCAGGTCTTCCGAGGCCGACAGAGGGTGAACGTCCTGTTCCAGAGGGGACTCTGATAAGGACTGGGCCACAGAAAGGAAGATGCCCCTGGCACAGCACTGCCACCCACCATGCGGCAGGTTGTGTCCTCCTCACATCAAGTGGCAGGCAGAGGGAGCATGATGCCAGTTTACAGATAAAAAGTGGGGGCTTGGAGAGGCTAAGATCACACAGCTGGCAAAGGCCAGAGCTGGAGGACATACTTTCTGCCACAGCTTTCGGCCACTGCATCCCCCCTGGGTCCCTGTTGCAGACAGTGGTCCCTTGGGACAACAAGGCTATTATGGAGACCACCAACAATGTGCTCTTCTAAAGTCCTTTGTAACTCTACCTTCCCCATTCAGAGACCTCTGCTCATCTCAGAAAAACCACTGGAAATTGCATGCAGCCCCATCCCTGGCCCTGTGTGGGCTCTGGCCAATCACATCTCCCATCTAAGCCTCATGGTACTGTTGCGTACACCTGGCTCCTGCCCTCTGTCCCACCTCCCTTCCCAGACAATTCAGCCCACATACTCCAGGTGTGGTTGGTGGAAATTGAGTTGTTCATCAAATTATGCTCCACGTTGCCTGCTGTCCTAGAGCAAGGTCTACAAATAGGCACTAAACAGAGGCTGTCTCCTGTACATATCATTTCTTAGAGAGTAAAGTCACGGATCTGGGACCAACCAGAAAACCCTCTTCTTGAAGTCCTGAGAGACAAGAGGAGACCATGTGCAGCTGGGCCCACTGCCTCCCAGCTCTCTCTGGCTTTGACATACAGAATCTAAATATATACTTTGAAAATTGAAAAGTACTCACATATAGAATGCTGCTGCGGTGAGGCGATGCTCTCTTTGAACATGTCTCTTTAAAGACAAAATTTGCAAAGTGTTTTCCTGCCCTTAAGGAGACACTTGAACATGGCAGCAGATGTAAAAATGGAAATTGAAGTGTCTCTCCCAGGCCACCGTACATGGATAAAACAGGCACAATCTATTCCAAGCGCTCATTAATAGCTGGTCTCCCAGGGCCCCGGCAGCAGCCAGAGGATTTGACTCATTAAAAAGGTGGTGAGGTAGAGTTTTGTGCCTTCCCCGCCTGTCGCTGAGCTCCTGTGCCCAGCCGTCGTCTTTGGGCCTCCAACGAGTGCTCTGAGATTGCTGGCAGGGGAAGCGTTTGCTGAAGGCTTTGAAAGTGGTGCCCGCTCATCAGCAGGGTGAGAAGCCCTTGCTGTCTGGCACGTAAATTTGTCTCTTCCTAGGCAGCCCAGGCGGCGTTATCTCCAGATAAATGCAGAGGAAAAGCTTTAGCTTGGCAGCTCCTAAATAATCATCTCATTTCTTCATGTGGCATGTGGCCCTCAAGAAAGGACAGCATATTCAGGCATGGTCTTTGTCAGATACTTGGGGCCACACACAGGCCTAGAGGGACTAGACTCTTGACAGGTTGCACATCCCGACAGTGCCACTTGCTAGGTCCAAAGTTTCCTTAGAAATTTGAGGGGCTGAGCCAATATAGTTGCTTAGGCCTGTAATCTCAGTACTCTGGAAGGCTGAGGCAGGAGGATCCCAAGTACAACCCCAGCTTGGGTTAAATCCTGTGGTATAATCCTGTCTCAAAATAAAAAACAGCTGGAGATATGGTCCAGTGCAAAGGGCCTGGGTTCAGTCCCCAGTACTGCTGCAGCAGGGGAGGGTTGGCTCCATTTTCACTGCCACTTTTTGTGGGTCCTTTGTTTTGATTTTCCCTCTGCTGGGATCAGTGTTGTATGAGGGGATGATGTTTTCTTGTCTCTGTTCCAGACTCTGGGCAGTTTCTCAGGATTCCTGAGGACAGTCTCTTTGCCCTGCAATCCTCCAGGTAGAGTCTGGGACATAGCCTCACTGACCTCTACACGTTCGTGTTTTCTGTACACCAAGTCCTGGATAATCCAGGGCCTTCACACTCATCCCATCCCTTTTAAATTTTTTAAAAAATTTTGAGACAAGGTCTCACTAAGTTGATAATTTCTCATCAGGCTGGGCTCAAACCTGCAGTCCTCCTGCATCAGGCCCCTAGAGTGCTGGGATTAGAGGCATGCATGACCATGCCCAGCTGGGTGCTCCATTTATTGAGGGGGTCAGCAAACCAAGGGGCGAATGAGGAGGTGTTCTGATCCCAAAGCCCTGGCCCGGAGTCACCAAGCATCATCCTTTAAGGACTTTTTTCCCCTTATGATCCTTAGTCACTTCTGGGCTGTAGCCTGTCCTCCCCATGTGTTTCTGCAGAGATGCTGTGGTCACCCTGTAGAGCACCCCAGGTCAGGGGCTGCACAGGGTGCAAGGTTGAGAAGCAGACAGTGAGAAGGCTGTGAATCATTTCCTGTATGGAATGTTTTCATAGCACAATATGGATCCTGGGTTAAGAAAGTCATTTTCTATTTTTACCCCCTACTAGATGATATAAAAATGTATTATTTATGAAATGTTATTAAGTTAGATTGTTTAAATTAAGCTAATCTCTGAAATAAGCTTAATATGAATAAAATGTGTTCAGAGACAGGGACAGCATTATGCAACTGTTGTTCCTTTGTTTTTGTTTTTCAAACACAGAGGACGCCTGATTTATCCTTGAAAGGACTTGAATTTGCCCACAGAGAGGCATCCACGGTCCTGGAAATGGTCAAGGAATACAAGGACGGAGACGTTAAAGCAGCAAGATAGGTCCGAGCTCTGCAGCTCCCTGTGCAGCTGTGAGCTGTGTGCTCAGCTCTGAGTTTTGGAGAAGCCACAGAACCAAACCAAAAAATATGTGCCTCCCATTTTTCAGGGCACAGTCAAACCATAGTAGGGTGTGGCGTGGAATCCAAAGTTGGAGAGGCGGGCACAGCTAGATCAGTGGTTACCCAGGGGCGTGATGGTGAGTTCAGTGGGGTACCTGATGGGTGGGAGGGTGCCACAAATTTAATGAGCAAATGCCAAGGAGGCAAAGCTCCACCCAGTGGGTGGAACAATGATGGACTGTTCTGGGCCTACCTGACTTTCGAATGCCCTGATAGGCATTTATAATGACCTGAGCCTGGACTTGACTCTTTTAAACAGGAAGCAATTTGAGCACTTTTTCAAGTATACATAAAAATATCTCTGAATGCAACTTCTATGTGACCCAAGGGGAGGTTGTCCTGTGCTTTGCTTGGAATGTTACCAAGCCCTGTTCACCATGTTGGGAAAATCACATCACCCACGGCAACATCACTCTCGGTATTTGAATCTCCAAAACAACACGCATTTTGTCGGTCTGTATTGTACCTGTGGCACTCACTGTGATTTTACACCTATACATATGCACCTGACTGTTTGCTTGCATTCACTAGGGAAGTCATCATCTCAGAAAATTGATTTGTTATAAGTTGTTTCATTTTCCCCCTTTGTATCATAGTTAAAAGACTAGGCTGATTAGAACTTCTTGTGTGTAGACAAGTTATATCATCTCTGAATTTTATTTCAGGGAGCATTACCAAGTGTTGTCTGCTAGAAACACCACAGCTTGGATCCCGAAGTTCATGAGGATCTTGATGAAGAATTTGGATTTTATTCCAAGCAAAGTAAGGGAGCCGTGGCAAGAGTTGAGGAAGAGGGAAAGGTTATTCTACATAGGGGAGAGAGATGGTCACACCTCCTCCTTGATCATCCATCCGTCTCCCTCTTGTACCTGAGCAGTACTGGGTACCCAGAAGGTAGTCAGCTGATGAGCTAAGCTCCCTGTTCCCTTCCTTCGCAGAGGAAATTGAGAAGGCAGAGAGGGTCAAATTGTTTGGCCAGGCCAGGTACTATGTGCTAAGTGATACTTGGTTAGATAAAGGTAGGTGAGTGTGTGTGTGCCTGCCTCATTTAGCTGTCACTGACAGCAGCCTGTCCTTTTTGTTTCTGGTTTGCTGATCTTCTCATGTACTTTTGGTCACTTGACCCCAGTGACACTGCTTCCCACTTGGCTACCTGATACCTGACTGCTGCCCCAGATGTTGTGGTCTCCCTGGAGCCAGCCTTGCAACCTTTAGACCCCAGGCCAGGAGCTAAGAATATCTCTGAGAATATTCCGCAACACCTACAACAGATGTGCCCACAAATTACCCAGTCCCAGTGGTGGGGAGTGTGTGTGGGAGGGGAAAGGGCATCGTTTTTCTAAAAGCATTACACACTTAATTTGCAAAGTTACATCACACATTCATGCACAGGCCAACTTTCAGAGTGCTTATTTCAAAAACAGAGGCAAGTCAAGGCCCCAAGTGTGTGTCCCTCACAGAGAAGGCAGGGGAATTCTGGAAATCATCATCCCGTTCAGATGCTTTCACACAGGCAAGGCTAGGCACTCCCTCGGTGCCTAGGTGTAAAAGATGGACATGTGTGGGGTCCTTCTCTGCATGTTCCAGGCAGCTCCACCAGCATCAACCCATTTCTTTCCAAGACCAACCATCAGGTATGCATCAACATCATCATCATGTTATAAGTGGAAGATGAAGTCTAACAAGGTCATGTGTCTTTCTATCCCCTTATGCCTGGGGCAGGACTTGACCTGGAACTCAGGTCTCCAGACTCATAATTCCATGGGTTTTTCCCATCATACAGTGAACTGAGCGATAAGGATGTGGGAGATGTGAACAAAGTACACACATATACGTGCTTGTCCAGCTATGCTTTCCTCAAAGTTATTTTACATAGTGTGGCCAATTCTCCTCCTCCTCCTTTTTAATGAGTGACACAAAACGCATGGAACCCATTTGAAAATACAGCCAGTGGTGGATAAATAATGATCCCACAAGACAAATCAAGTGGGACATGATAGAAATGAATGGATATGGCTGATTTCACTCTGTCCCAACTCATTCAATTGACAAAATAATGTTCTTGGATTATCATTATTAATTTAAGGGCTTAAAATATTAACTTGAGGATGATTTTGAGTACAGAAGGGATAATCTGGAAGTTTGTTTGTTTCCTAAAATTAATTTTAGCTGTATTAGGGTTACAACATTAAAACCCTCTTTCGTTCTTACAACTTTTAAACTCTGTTTATAAGTTTTATTACGCTCCTTATATTGCCCTGGTGGGATTTTTTTTATTGTGGTAAAACATATGTAACATAAATTTACCATTTTAGTGATTTTTAACTGTACAAGCCAGTGGCATTTAGTACAGTCACACTGTTGTGCATATCTATACTTTTAAAAGAAAGCAGAAGAAATCGCTTCTGAAAATTCTAGCAAAGAACAATTGGGTTGGAGGCTTTTTAGAGGACAGGTAAGGCCACATGTCACCAGGAGCACTGCCCAGGATCCAGGGCCTGCTCCATACCTTTGTGTATGCAGGGAGCCATGTGCTTCTGCCAGACCTCACCATTTCCTGAACCTTCACTGCTGGTAGCCACTGAGAGTTGCTCTCAGATCCAAGCCACCTCTCTCTCCCACTATTTTTCAAAGCAATGCCTCCTAAACCGGATGTACAGTTTCAAAAACCCTTCAGATAATCACAAACCCAAGAAACTTCCACTCCTCTGAGGTTTAATTAGGAGGAGCTGTCTTTCGGGTACTTCAGAGAGCCTTGCTCTAAATTTCTCCAAGGAAAGGAAAGGTTCACGGTGAAAGGGTGGAAGCAAGCAGAATCTGTGAACAGCTTTCTCCTGCCGCCCCTCCGCCCCCGCCAAGGAGAGAAAGGCGCCTTGCAAGTCCGAAATCACATTGCCAGTGTGCCTGTGTCATTACGACCCAGAGAACCGGGACGATCGGAACGCAGGATAACACATTAACGATAGATAATAGAGTCTAAATAAACATAATCAGCTTTCCTCTGTCTCCAGACCAAAGCTTATCTATAAATACCCTAATGACGCCCAACCAGCCAATTACTCGTTTCTTGGAAGAGCCCCTTATTAATGGCATTGCAGTGAGGGAAAAACATTAATTATTGGACACAGTGGGATCTTTTACGTCCTGTCTGGTCCGGACAGCACCAATTAATGCAACAATTATTATCAACGAGCACGGCAGCCTACTGAGCACAGCCACCCCGGGCGGGCTGGTTGGGGTGGGAAGAGCATGCTGGCTGGGGGGACGTCACCCACACTCTTTTTATGGAGCCTGCTTCTTCGTCACCGTGGAAGCTGCTGGAACAAAGCAGAGGGTGGCCAGAGTGTGCTGGTTTTTCTTTTAAGCTTCAAGACAGTGCTCCTGGAGTGTTAAGTGGGGGTGAGGAGGAGTTGTGAGGCACTGACTGACTGGTCCCTTGCAGGGAATTACTAAATGAAGCCAGGCAGAAGACTGGAGGACTGAGGTTACTTTCAGAGCTGGGGGAAGCTGACTGGGCCCTTGCCCATTCATTCCTCTAGTTCTTTTCTCTCCCTTACCACACTCTAGCTCTACTCAGAGCCTCCAATTCAGTTGTACTCCATCCCACCCCAGGACATTTGCACAAGCTATTTCTCATGCTCCAAATACCTTCCCCTACCTACTGAGAGGCTGGCTTCTTTCAGAAAGCAGTATGAAAGTTATCTTTGTAAGGAGGTCATTCTTGAGAGCTCACCCAAACTCAAACTATACCTTTCTCTCACTATTAGCTACTTTTATTTCTACATTTTGTACAGCATCTGTTATGAAGCAAATTTGGCAGAAACATTATCTTATTAGTATCTGTTTCCTGAACAAGAATGCTAACTGGTGGAGGGCAGGGACTTGGCCTTTTTCTCCAGCATATAGTTAAGTATCTTGTGTGCAGTATGTGCTCAGTAAATAATTGGTGAGTAAAGGAATAAATCCATGCACCCTGTAGAAACAAATTACACATAAGAGTCTCCATGCTAGATGTTATGTGGACTACACCAGCTACTTTCTGGTGCAAAATACCATAGGAAAACAATAGACCTGACTGTTCTACTAATTGCACTGATGTCTCTGGCAAATCTTGTGTTGACTCTACTTTTGGATTATAAAAGCGATGAATATGCTCCCGGGGCCTTTGACAAGCCCTTCTGTGGAACAGCAGCCTCTGTTATTGCTCACATCCCAGCAGTTTATTTGAGCTCCCTAAAAATGAATCTGCTCTGCCTGAGGTGGAAAGCAGTTGCAGGAATGCTTTTGTTTTTCCCTTCTTGGTGACAAGGAGAGGATTGCTTCTGGGAGGCATTAATTATACAGCACTTTGGAAAATTAGTTCAGTGAGGGCTGATTCCCCAGAGCCTGGATGGAGGCTCTGAGAAGTGGGTGTGGCTGTGGGTCCTTCCGGGGTGACATCTCCAGGCTGTTTCTACTAGAAGTGGAGCAGCGAGAGCCGCTCAGATGTGCTGTGCCAAGTCACAAACAAGTGCAGGAAGCGTGGAGACACTTGCTGAATGGAAGCAGCCCC
>RJWT010039485.1:0-12674 GCA_004365215.1 Cuniculus paca | reverse complement strand
AAGGTTGCTCTGCACACTCCACCACGGTACCCTGCAGGGAGTAGCGCACATGCCAGAGCACGGTGCTGGGACAGCCTTCTGTCTGTGACGGTACCCTCCCGGGATCCAGAGGAAAATCCTCCAGGTGACTCACCAGGGCACGCTGCACCCAGACTGAGCCTTTTCTGGGTAAAGTGCAAGCCACCTGCTCCACGTACTTCACGGAAATGGAGCCACGGCACTTGTCCCTGTGCTTGGAAAATTACACTCAGCACAGCAGTCTCAAGGTCCTCTCGCGTCTAGCACACGTCGGCACTGCATTCATCTCCATGGTGACGCCTGCCACGGCACCCTCGGGCCACACGTGGCGTCTCATTTACCGTCCATGGGCTGTACTGGTCGCTCTGCCTCTGGTGATCATGAACAAGCTGCACGAGCTCAGCGCACAACACTTCCTCACGGCCCTGCTTCTATTCCTCCGGCGTAGACCCGGCAGCAGATCCCAGATCACACAGGAATTCTATGGTTAATTGTTTTGAGAAAACTACCATAGTGGCTGAATCGTTTTTTGTACATCCCAGTAGAGAACAAGAATTCCAATTTATCTACAAATGGTAC
Source organism: Cuniculus paca (assembly GCA_004365215.1). Lineage (NCBI taxonomy): Eukaryota > Metazoa > Chordata > Mammalia > Rodentia > Cuniculidae > Cuniculus > Cuniculus paca. Next base: position 12,077 of record RJWT010039485.1, on the reverse strand, counting down.
TCACCAACAGGTGTCTGTTATGTGACAGCGTAAGCTCTTTGCCTGACGGTCTACAGGCACCACCTTTTCTTCACTCATGCATCACCTGACGGACACTGTGGCTGCTCGGAACTCCTGGCTGCTGGAATGCTGCTGCAATAAACGTGACGGTGCAGGCAACTCGCTTCGCTTCCCTTAGATGCACACCTGGGGACGGGTCTGCTCGGTCCCACGGGGCTCCACCTCTAGTGTTTCGAACACTTCCACACCGCTTCCCTCGTGGGGGAGGGCTGCCGCTTCTGCACACTTACCTTCTCGAGAGCATCATCCTTCCTGAAGTCAGATGGTATCCCATTGTGATTTTAATTTGCATTTTCCTGATTACTATGTTGAACATTTTTTCATGTATCTGTTCAACATTCACATGTCTTTTTCGGTCTATCACCCACTTTAGAATTGGGGTATGTGTGTTGTGCACACCTGTGGTTTGGGTTTATTTTGTTTTGCACTTAGAAATGAGATTTTAAGATCCTTATAAATTCGAGGTATCAACCAACTTCTCAGAAAGTTTGCAAGTGCATTTTTCCACTCTATGCATTGTCTCTTCACTCTCACGATTACAGTCTTTGCTAAATGGCAGCTTTTTATTTATTTTAATTATTATTTTTACTTGAGACAGGGTCTCACTACCTAGTTCAGGCTGCCCTTGAACTCACTACGTAGCCCAGGCTGGCCCTGAACTGGAGGCAATCCTCCTGCCTCAGCCTCCTGAGTGCTGGGATTACAGCTATGCAATCCAGCCCAGCTAGCAACATCCTTTTAGTCCAATGTAATTCCATGTGTCTAATTCTGCTTTCGTTTCCATGCTTTGGGATCTTGTCTGAAAATTCTTTCACAATTTCTGTGTCCTGAAGCATCTCCTCTATGCTTTCTTCCAGTAATTATATAGTTTCAAGTCTCATGTGTAAATCTGCAACCTATTTTTAGTTGATTTTTCTAAGTGGTGAGAGAAAATTTTATTTGTATGTGAATATCCAATTTCCCCAGCTCTCTTGAAAAAGATTGCCTTTCTCTAATGCAAGTTCTGAGCATCTTTGTTGAAAATGACTAACTGTAAATACATGGGTTTATTTCTTGGCTTCTTCTGCTTTGTTTCACTGACCTATGTGCCTGTTTTAATGCCAGCACTACATAGTTCTGATTACTGCAGCTCTGTAATACGTTTTGAGTCAGGATTATGGTGCTTCCGGATTTACTCTTTCTGTTCAAGTTGGCTCTGGCTAGTAGGGGTTTTTGTGCTTTCATACAAATATTAGAATTGTTTTTTCCATTTCTGTGAAGAATCTCAATGGCATTTTGAAGGAAAGTGTACTAAACCTGTAGATCTACTCTGGGTAGGATGGGCATTTTAACAGTATTGAGTCTTCCAACTCACATCAAGTATCTTTCTATTTCTTCTCTTTCACAAATGTTTTTAGTTTTCATGGTAGAGAACTTTCACTTTTTCAGTTAAATTTATTACTAGATATGTATTATAAAAGAGAGCGTTTCCTCAATTTTTAGTTTGTATTATTTGCTACTAGTATATAAAAAATCTTCCAATTTTTTTAATGCTGATTTTGGAAACTGAAATATTACTGAAGTAGCTCATTAGTTCCAAATATGTCCAATCTGAACACAGTGAGAATCTGACTTCCTCTTTTCCATCCTGGATTTCTCTTCTTTCTCCTGCCCAACTGATCTGCTCGCATGATAAATAAAAGTAGCAAAAGTGAATATTGCTATGTGTCGTGGTCTTCTAGATCTTAGAGAAAGTTTCCAGCCACTGTGCATTCCGTAGTATAACATCTGTTAGCTAATTTTTATGTTTGTGTTTTCTGTTCTGTTTTGTTTTTTGGTACAGGGTCTTACTAAGTGGTCCAGGGCAACCCTGAACTTTTTATGTTGCCCAGGCTAGCCTTGAATTCGTGATCTGCTTGCCCCAGTCAGAGTGCTGGAATTACAGGCACGTGCCACCACCACTGGCTTGGCCCCTGACTGTGTATCTATCCATGCCCACATGCATGGATGGCCTTTACTACGCTGAGGTGTGCTCCTATGACTAATGTGTTCAGAATTTTATCATAAAATGATGCTGAATTGTATCAAATGTCTTTTCTGTACCTATGAAGATAACCACGTTTTGATCTTCATTTTGTTGATGAGTTGCATCGTGTTTTGGATCCGATTTTTATATATTGAGCCACCCTTGTCTCGCCGGGATGAACCTCATTTGCTCATAGTGAATACTCCTTTTATGCACTGTTGGCTGGAGTTTGCTAGTATTTCGTTAAGGACTTTCACACTTATGTTCATCAAGGACACTGGCCTGTAACTGTCTTTTTACTGTGTCCTTGTCCAGTTCTCGTAACAGGGTAATGCTAGTATTGTAGAAGGGTTTGGAAGAATTTTTCCTCTTTGATGTTTCTGAAATAATTTAAGAAAAATCAACCTCAGTTCTTCATTTTTTAAAAAATTTGTTTGTTTGTTTGCTTATTTGTCTTTTTGAGACAGGGTTTCATTATACAGTTCAGGCTGGCCTTGAGCTCACACGGTAGCCCAGGCAGGCCTTGAACTCGCAGAGATCCTCCTGCCTCAGCCTCCCGAGTGCTGGGATTATAGGAGTGCACCACCACGCCTGGCTATTTTTGGTTTTTCAAATAAATTGAGACAGGTTTCAACTCACTATGTAACCCAGGCTGTCCTCAAACTCCAGGCAATCTCCCACCTCAGCCTCCCAAGTGATGGCATTACGGTGTGTGCTGCCAAGCCCAAATGTTTGGTGGAACTCAACAGTGAAGCCATGTGGTCTTGGGTGTTTTCTTCCATAGAGTTTTGTATTATTGGTTCAGTCAAATCACTCAGTTTTGACCTGTCCAGGTTTTCTACTCTGATCCCATCATGGCAAGCTGCATGCACCCAGAAACTTGTCCATTTCTTCTACATTATCCAACTTGTCAATATGCAGGCATCCATAACAATCACAAATAACCCCTTGTATTTCTCTGATATCAACACTCACGTCTCTGTTTTCATCTCTGATTTTCAGTCTTTTTAAGGGTTTTTCAATTTTGTTTACTTTTTGGAAGGACTAGCTCTTTGTTTCACTAATCTTTTGTACTTTTTAGTCTTTATTTCATTTATTTCTGTTCTGGTCTTTGTCACTTACTCTTTCCTTGTACTAATTTGGGGCTGTTTTTGTTATGGCTGTGTCTAGATGTCCCCCAAAGCCTCATATGATCACAGGTGGGGCTTTTTCAGAGGTGGCTGGATCTAGAGTGTGTGATGCTGGATCAAGTACTCAATTAGTGCACTGACTGATTTGGCATGGCTCTGAGCAGTGGGTTTCCTGGAGGGTGCCTGTTACACAGGCCCTGTGGGTCACAGGGAAGCCAGTGTGGCTGGAGCACAGAGCAGGCTCAGACCCCAGGGGTCCTGTGGGCCCCAAAGGCCTCTGGTCTGCTCGGATTAGACAGGAAGCACTGAGCATCTGGGGCAGCCTCTGGGAAACCCTGGGGTGGGACTGCCATTCGCTAATGCAGACTTGGGTCTGAGGAAGAGTTAAGGTAACTACGGGCTGAAAGATAAGGGAAGCATGTGGATTGTCATAGTCTGTGTGTAGGACTCCAACAAACTTGGAAAGAAACTTCCAACCCAGTTCCTCAAACGCTCTGAATGTCTGCCATGTGTTCACAGCTCAACATCCAATGCGCCAACGGAAGTCCTGGTCTCACTTCTGGAACCCTTGGGATCCTCTACGGCTTAGAGAGCTGAGAATTCATGCACTGGAAGCCAGGATCAGATGCTTTCTTCCTCCGTCCTGGCCCAGCGAGGTGGTGTGAAGGCCAGGTCTGACTGCTGGACGTCACTCAAAGTCCTGAATGAGGAACGCTGTAATGCGGAGACCAACACAGGGCCAGTGATGCACACTGCCTGCATCCAAGGCTCTTGGGTCCTCGTGCACACACCAGCCTCATTTTCTATCCCTCCACTCACGCCAGAATTCAGGTGACAGATAAATGCCCTTTCACTCAGAGCAACCAGAGTTAATTTTTATTGCTTATTCTCTAAAAACAGATAGGATATAATAACGTAACTGCTTTTTCCTCTCTGTTACTTAAAAATAGAGGAATGCAAGTTTGCCTGTTTTTTTTTGTTTTTTGTTTTTTGTTGTTGTTTTTTAAAAAACAAACCAAAAAAGGTCCTTTGTTCCATGAATACCTTACTGGCGAAGGGACCAAACACTGTCAGGCCCTGTCCCAGGTGCTGAACAGACAGTGGTGCGGAGGCCTCACGGCTGTCCGACCGTCCTGCAGGTGGCAGGGGAAGGAGACAGTGAACGAAGCAAGAGAGCAGCAGGTGGTGGGGAGTGAAGCGGAGGGACCTTCAGGCCAAAGAAAGCCCTGAGACCACGCGGGCAGTCAGGGTGGCAGCTAGACAGGGTGGTGGGCCAGGCCGTGTCCGTAGGAACACTGAGGAAGGGTGCACAGAGATGAGTCCAGCAGCAGCGAGGGCAGAAGAGTGAGGCTCAAAGGTGAGGCTGCGCTTGACACAATCCAAGAGGAAGAAGGCCACCGCAGCTTGCAGTGAAGAATGAGGGAATGGCGGGAAGAGAGCCTGGACAGGCAAGACTGAAAGCTTATGTTTTGCTCTAGCAAAGGGATGCAAAGGCACAGGAGGATTTTGAGCAATCAGTGACACAATCTGATATGCATTTCAAAAAGATCCTTTGTAAGCTTGAAAGAAAGAGAACAGGTTATAGAGGCAGAGCAACACTACATGTCCAGCAGGTCACTCAAGTGCAACATGGTGGCCCGGGTGACACAGGGCAGGGTATGGAGGAACACGTGAAACTTGGGATGACTGCTTCCTGAAATTACTAGTGAAGTGGATGCAGGGAGAGAAGAAAATCAATGCAATGCCTTGCTGTCTGGCTTGACTGCAAGGGTGCTGCATCTCACACTGGAAGAGGGAAGGACACAGAGGTGGACACTAGCCCTGCAAGTGCAAGACATCTTCAGACATGCAAGGGAAGCAGTCAGTGCACACATGGGTATGAATCCCAGTGTTCACTAATGTTCAGTGTCATACAGAGGGCATTTGGAAATGGGCCTGGACAAGATCGCCAGGGAGTCTGGTCAGACAGAGAGGCACAGAAGTCAGCAGACCATGAGACGTGCTGAGGCAGAGTGATGTGGACGGGGGCTACAGCCAGCCACGCATCACAGGCCACCTCCCCCACTTCTCACCCACTCTGTTGCCAATGATGCCAAATCTGCAAATCTTCCAGGACTTCTCCACTGAAGGAAGGGCCTCAGGGACAAACAGGACTTCTTCTATGATGCTGCTGAGTCTGTGAGTGACGGTTAGCCACAGCAGTCACCTTGTCACTCTGACAGTAGCCTGAAAGGCCAAGTGTCAAACTGAAGACCACACAGCAGAAAGATGTCACTATGCTAGCAAACTCACCAATGTCCTGTTTTGTGACTTCTGTGGTATTAAAAGATATTTTCTTATTCCGTAAGCCAGTTGAATAGGGTTTCCTGTTATCTGTATCCAAGAACATCTGAATGTATAAATGGTTTGAGGAATAAGATCTGAATATACATTTTGGACAATGGGAAAGTAAGTATACAGAGGAAGTATGATAGGATTGTTGGGCAAAATTACATATTTGAAATATGCCATCACAAGATAAGTTAACATCATTATCTTTTTATCTCTCCAGGAATGTCTAGGGCAGGTGGAATAGGCAGATAAACTGGAACTTTGATAGAGGAGTACAAATGGCAGAGTGAATCAAGTAATAGCAAAAGCTGACATTTACTGAGCAGATATTATGTAACAAGTATTGTTTAAACTGGCCTGCTTTAGGAACAATAACTTGTTTAATCTTTGCATTTTCCCTGAGTGTGGTGGGGAAGGTAGCTTGGTTCCATTGTAAGCCAGTGTCCGTCACAAAAGGCTGAGATCTAAGCAGGGCTTGGACGAAAGAGGAGGGAGGTGATTGACAGTGCGAATGCATTTGGACTTGGTGACCCAGTCAGTTCTGGGGAGAATTGCAAGGTTGGGGTACTTCAGTGCAAGAGGTGGGAAATCCAGATTCAGAATGGAGCAGTGCGTAACATCAAGGTCAAGGGGGGCCCTGGCTGAAAAGGGAAGCAGGAAAAGAGCCTTGAAGATGCAATCACAGGTTGCTAAAATTCAGCCATGTGGATGGTACAAAATAATATACAGAAAGTATTAATCACAATTTCTAGAATAGATTTGCTGGTTTAAAACCCATCAATTAAAAAAGATTGGCTACTGGGAACCTATCATTCTAAATGGGAAAAATGATGTATTTGTGGTCCATCCAAAAATTCCAACCAATTTTTCCAAGTATCAATAAAATAGTTGGCACCAGGTGTGATGGCACACACCTACAATCTCAGCGCTCTGGGAGGTGGAGACAGGAAGATCAAGAGTTTGAGTCTGGCCTGGAAACTCGGCAATTTAATGAAACACTGTCTCAAAATTTAAAAACAGGAAAAAAAGGGCTGGGATGTAGCTCAGCGAAAGGCCTGGGTTCAACCCAGTACTAAATAAATAGGAAACAAAGCACCACTAAATTATTATCTAATGGTCTACCATGGTTCCTGCATAACACTTAGCATTTTGAACATCAACGATCTAATTATTTAATAAATTCATTAGGGAGCATGTGTATGTGCAGAAAACGAATCTATCAGGTATAAATTATTTACACCAAATGGCACTAAACAAGATAATGTAATGAAAAATTGAAATACGTGTTAAAGATAAATCATGAATGCCAACAATGCTTAGCTTAGTGAAAAATAATTTAATTTAATTTAATTTAATTTAATTTAATTTAATTTAATTTAGAGACATGGTCTTGCTATGTATTCCAGGCTGGCTTTGAACTCACTATGTAGCCTAGGCTGGTCTTGAACTTGCCACGATCTTCCTGCCTCAGCCTCCGGTGTGCTGGGATTACAGGTGTTTGTCACCACACCCAGCCAAAATAAAGAATTTTAAAACTCTACTTATCAAATAAGAAGAGGATGGCAGCATCAGCACGGATGGCCTGCTGGCTTGTGGTGAGAGGGTAAAGTGGAGTTAGCTGTGTGCTGGAGGAGGAGGGGCAGAACTGTAATTATCCCACAGCAGTTCACTCAAATTCAATCTCTGCACTCAAGATTCTCAAAGGAGATGGCCTGAACCACACTCTGAAGTCACAAAGTAACAGCTGAAAACACTCTGAGTGTACATTTCTCTTTTAATTGTAGTTTTTAAATGGTTATTTTCTAATCCTAAAATCACAGTTTTCTAGCATCCTTCAAAGATGACCAACTAAGTTTTTATCTTTGAAAATCACTACCAACTTACAGATTTTAACCCATCTGATGCACAGCAACCCCAAGCAGTTAGGGTGCCTGAAACTCAAACCACCCATCCTCAGCAAGAAATGGCTCTGGACTCCCCACGACAAGCCTCAGGCCTCTGACAATTTCTAATTACCTGGTATTGCAAGATGCATCGTGCTCATTTTGTGCATTTCCTCCCCAAATCCTGGTTCCTTTTGGTGGAAGTGTCTTTTAAAATGTACAATGTTTGCTCTACAGTGATCAAGTTTACTTACAATAGCCACAATTTCATGCACACACTCTGGATATTCTTATAAAGATTTTGCACTGAGTTTCAAGGTTTCTCTTTCCCAACAACAAGAATCAAGAACAAATGTTAATGAGTGAGCACTGCTCAATAACATCTGCGGTAAACATTAAGTGGTTAAGGAAACTGAAAGAGAAGGGGTACTCCTGAAGTCATTCCTGGAGGCTAGAATCACCCTGATTCCAAGCCCAGACAAGGATCCAACCCACAAACAGAATTACAGGCCACTCTCTCTAAGGGACATACACGCAAAAGCCCTAAGACTGCAAAACGGAAGGCGACAAATCACTGAAAAGATCAACATGACCATACGGCTTCATCCCAGGGACACAAGGATAATTCAACACGTGCAAATCAATAAACATAATCCATCACATAAACAGAACCAATGACAAAAATCACATATCATCGCAACAGATGCAGAAAAAGCTTTCGACAAAATTCAGTAGCTACTTATGATTAAAACCCTGAAGAAATTAGGTATAGAAAGACCTTATCTTAACATGACAAAAGCCACTTACGACGAACCAACTGCCAACACCCTATTAAATGGGAAAAAAACTGAACACTTTCCCCCTAATCAGAAACAAGACAAGGATGTCCACTACTACCACTCCTGTTCAACGCAGTCCTCGAAAAATTAACCAGGGCAATTAGGCAAGAGAAAGAAATAAAAGGGATACATACAGGAAAGAAAGAAGTTAAAGTATCATCATTTGCAGATGATATAATCTACTTACAAGACTCAAAAAATTCCATTAAAAAGACTCTTAGAATTAACAACCAAGGCTGGGGATATAGATCTAGCTCAGTGGCCTGGGCGCCTGCCTGGCAAGAGTTGAGGTCATGAGTTCAGTCCCTGGTGCCGCAAAAAAAAAAAAAGAAAAGAAAAGAAAAGAAAAAAGATTTAACAACCAAATTCAGGATATGCAGCAGGATAAAAGATCAACAAACAAATATCAATAGTGTTCCTATACACTAACAACGAACTCACTAAGAAAACAGGACAATACCATTCATGGCAATGGCACAAAAATAGACATGTGGATCAAGGGAAGAGAACACTGCAGAGAAAGCAGACATAACCCCAGGAACATTGACTTACCTGAACTTTAACAAAGTATCCAAAAACATACACTGGAGGAAAACCAGCCTCTTCAATAAACGATGCTGGGAAAATTGGAAATCTAAATGTAGAAGACCGAGTCTAGACCTGTTTCTTATCATGTACAGCAGTACCTTGGTTCACGAATGCTTTGGTTTGTAAATCATTTAGTTCATAAACAGAAGCACTTGGCAAGATTTTAAGTCTACAAACTCTGCATCAGGCAACGAATATTACTAAGGCCATCTTTCTCACGTGAATGTGAACATGGCTATCTCTTCCAGAATTGTGGAACGAATTAAGTTCATGAACCAAGGTACTACCGTACTAAACTAAAATCAGATGAGTCAAAGATCTAAATGTTAAAACAGAAACAATCTGCTGAAAGATAAAGCAGGCAAATGTCTTGAAGACACAGGCACAGGCAAGGACTTTCTGAACAGAACCCAATGGCACAAGAAATCATACCAAGAATCAACAAATGGGATCACACTAAATTAAACAGCTTCTGCACAGCAAAAGAAACAACCAGGAGTGAAGAGACAACCTACAGAATGGGAAAAAAATTCTGCCAGTTATTCCTCAGATAGACGACTAACATCTAAAATATACAAAGCACTCAAAAAAATTAGATCCTTCAAAATGAAAGACTGAATCAAAGAAGGGGCAATCAAACTGAATAGATTATTTCTCATGAGAAGTACAAATGGCCAATAAATACATGAAAAAATGTCTAACACTGCTGGGAAGATTAAAGCAACACTGAAATACTATCTTACTACAGAAAGAATGACCATCATTAAGAACTCAGATAACAACAAATGCTGGCAAGGCTGCCGGGGGAGAAGGAGGGAGGAACCCTTCTGCACTGTTGTGAGGAATGTAAACAATCAGAACCACTATGGAAATCAATATGGAGAGTCCTCAAAAAATGAAAACTAAGAACCTCATTGACCCAGTTATTCCTCCTCTAGATGTCTTCCCACAAGAGCTGAAGACATCATGTGAGAGTGTTACACACACACCCGTGTTTATAGCAGCCAGTTCACAACAGCTACATCTTGAGAATAGCCTATACGTCCACTGACAGATGAATGGCTAAAATGTGGTATTTACACACCTGAAGTAATACTCTGCCATAAAGAAGGATAAACTTGAAGCATCTGGAGGTAAACGGATGCACCTGGCGACAATAAAATTAAGTGAAATAAATTAGTCACATAAGCTTAAATATCACATAGTTTCTCTTACATGAGAATCACAAAGTATAAAGGAAGGACTAAATAATAGCTAGATAATAGGAAGTAGGGAGATTTTTTCAAACGGGAAGCAGAACAAGAGATGGAGGAAGGGAGGGATGGGGGGATGGGGGTGGAAAAAGCCAACTGAAGGGAAAAAAAAGGAAATAGAGTATAGACTTTGCAAATGAGAAGGGGACCAGGAGTTGGAAGAAGCAGGGAGGAGTTGGAGGGGTAGGGACAGAAAAAAAGAAAAGAATTAAGGTGTGTTATGTGTATGGATCAACTTCCCAAGACAAATGTAACCATGTACTGAAAACATACACTAACAAAAAATAAACAATGAGGTCAACAAAAGTACACCACTGGAAAAAAACGTAGAAAAGAAGAAAACCACCAATGATGCTCCCACCCTTGTGTACCCTGCCGCCTCTTGGGCAAGCAGACCTTCCATGCCATGGGGAGATGCTGGCCACAACACGAGAATTCCAAGTCAGCCCGGAAACTCAGAGTGGAAAGTAACACACACACACACAGATGCTACTTAACTCTGTCGCATTTACACACCAAGATCATTTAAAGTAAGCTTAATCTGACATTTCACAATCAATTACAACATGTAACTGAACACAATTTACACTTTTGGATTATAAGGTACATTTCTGAAAGGTAGAAAATACCAGGTTTACTTCTGGCGGCAGACCCAGGTTGTGGGCGGACCCGAGGAAGCTGCTTGGAAGGAAGCCAGAAAAACCAGTTGTTTGGGAGCTTCAGGTTGTGGGTGGACCCGAGGAAGCTGATTGGTCGAAGATCTACTCCCGTGCGCATTTCAGGCAATATCGCTAAACAGCTTAGATTCGCAGGGCCTGAGCAGGTCTGCTCCCGCGCAAACCCTGGGTGGCTTGGTGCCCAGCTCAAGGCAGAGACACAGGCGCCCAACATCAGATACGTAGCCAGCACTGGCTAGAAAAGACAAGCAGCCTAGCTTTGGAGAAGTTGTGGTCAGTGCTGGGGTGCCTGGGACCACACTACTCGGATGTGGAAGAAATCAAGAATATGCCAAGACAAAGAGGGAGAGGGCAATCTCTGGCATCCAACCCAAGCGGCGCAATCCCACAAGAGGAAAACATGGAGATCGAGAATTGCACACCTGAAATGTCTGAAGTGATGTCAATTGAAGTGAAGAAACAACTTCAGGAAGCTATAAAAGAAATTAGAACAGAAATTCTATCCCAGGTAAAAGAATAAATGAAAACCATAATAAAAGAAATACTAAGCATCTCTAAAGAAAACACAGATAGAAAAATAAAAGAGCATAGGAAAATGAGGGAAACCATGAATGAACAGCGTAAGAGAGATTTAGAATGTATGAAACAGATTCAAAGAGATATCCAGAAAATTAAAAATTCATTCGATAGCTGGCATGTTGACATGAAGGAAACTAAAGAAAGATTTCCAAAGCTTGAAGACAGGATTGCAGCCTATGACTGTGAAAAGAAAGATCTCAAAAATAACAAGGTCTCAGGAAGTAACAATTCAACAGCTGGTGGACAACTCAAAGATGCATAATTTAAGAATTAAAAATGGGAGTGAAGAAGCAGGTGTCAAGACAAATGACATCAGGACCTTATTTACAGATATAATTTATGAAAACTTCCCAAGCATAAAAAAAGAATGACATTCAAATAAGTGAGGCATATAGAACTCCAGCTAGCCATAACCAAAACAAATCTACACCCAGACATATAATGATCAAGATCCCAGAAATTCAACTAAAGAACAGAATATTAAAAGCTGTTAGACAAAAGAAACAGATCACCTATAAAGGAAAACCCATCAGAATCACAGCAGACTTCTCAACACAAACCATCAAGTCAAGAAGAGGCTGGAGTGAAGTAATGCAAGTCCTAAAAGAAGACAACTTCCAACCCAGACTAATGCACCCTGCAAAACTTTCCTTCAAAATTAATGGAGAAACAAGATACTTCCATGACAAAGAACAACTCAAGGAATTCATGACCACCAAACCAACCCTAAAA
>RJWT010039484.1:0-12665 GCA_004365215.1 Cuniculus paca | reverse complement strand
CTCACTGGGACCAATCTGGTGGATCTGCCTAAGAGGGAACATAATCTGTAGAAATCCTTACACAAGTCTATGGAGAAGTCATGGATGTCTATGAAATCATTGTGTTGGGGAGCGGGGAGCTGTCTGAATGTCCTGCACTGAGGGAGTGGATAAAGTAAGTGATGAGGTGCAAATTACGGGGAATAATGCAGGGATATGAGAAGCAATGGGCTGGGTACCAGCATAACAGTGTGAATGGGCCTTGAAAATACAGTGAAAATGATGTAAGTAAAATATATGGAAATGCAACAATGCATATTTTACAAAAAAAACACATTAAAAAGAGTATACATTAAACATTTTAAAATTGCTGCCTATGGAAAATGAGACTAGAAATGAGAGTGCAAATCAAGAGGGAAAAGAAATAGAATCAAATGGATGAATTCACTTCCACTATACAGTTCCTTACTTCATTTCAGAAGCTTTCTGACAAGAGACTGAAGTCTGACGATCAGAAGTTTTTTGCCTCTGAGGCTTGCTTTCCTTTACAGAATCTGGTTTCCATGAGGTTATTACATTCATTCTCAATTTTTTTTTTTTAAAAAAAGGTCCATGAGGGCCGGGGATCTAGCCCAGCGGCCTAAGTGCCTGCCTGGCAAGCACAAGGTTGTGAGTTCAATCCCCAGTGCCGCAAAAAAAAAAAAAAAAAAAGTCCGTGTTCAGCCTTTGCTGCTCTTTTTTCAACGTAATAAGCATTTCCTTTTAATCACCTGACCCAGTGCTTTTGCAAAAACTAAGCACAACAAAACAATAAAAGAAGTACAGCATGACAAAATTCAATCTTGACCTAACATCTTTTACTCATTTGCTTTTCTCATGGATGACAGAGGGAGAAAAGAATGAAACACATTATGTTTATATTTGTGCAGCATTAATAGAAACAGAATGGATGTTCTAAATAGGTATTATACCATTACAGTAATTAAGAGGAAGGAAGAGAAAAATCAGTGGAACAGAGAGGAGAACCCTAAATCAGATCCAGTAAGTTTCATAAGTAAAAGTGACAAAAGAACGTCACACTGTGGAGGAAAGTAAATAAACAAAATCACCCAAATAGCACAGAAGCCCCTCAGGTCTCAGCTTTTGGCTGGAGGTTATTGTGGAAACTCCGCCCTGATTTTCAGCGCACCAGGCTTTAGCAGTGCATCTGCTGGGCACATGGGGATTGCAGCTAGCTCACACCTGCCACAACGCAACTGCTGATGCCCTGTCCTGACAGCGGCACTGAAGCCCGTCTCCCTGCCATTCCCAGACCATGCAGCAGGGAAGACATGGGGTTGGATAACTTCTGGTCCTGGCTGAAGCTTGGGAATTTTTCTCTTTTCTATGTGTTTGGTAACCCCTATTTCTGAAACATCTTTTATTCCATCACTCTTCTTCCTTTGTCCAAGCAGTTCACTATTTTACACCCCCCCAATCTTTCTTGATGCTCTTTGAAAGCCAAGCATTGGATTCAGCAGCCAGTTTAAAAGTTTGAGACGAATAAGTGTTGATTAACAGATAACTAGATAATTAGTTTCCGACTGAATCAGCATCTCTATGAATGTGGGTTTTCAACCTAAAGCTCTGTGTGCACATAGTGCCTCTCTCTATGGTCTGAAGGAACATCAAGAAAGGGTTCCCTATCTCTTTAAGTCTCTGATTAGTCATCCCTGAACTCATCAAATGCATTCATTAAAATCTACGTTAGCCCAGGTGGGACCACATCAAATTTGATGAGTTATCATTTTGGTTGTAATTTGTTTATTTATTATTAATTACCAATTGCATGAAAGGCTCTCAAATTGCTAGTTCTTCTGACTCCAGAAGTTGCTTAATTTGGGTCTGACTTGGAGTTCTGACTTGGAGGCTTACACTTAGCATAGAGTATAACTTGAACAGAGAACCAGGAAGAGGCTCTGTAGACAATTCTCTGCAGCAGCAAGCTCTGTACAATTGCCCTGCATACTTGCCCCACTTTTATCGAGATAGTTGCCCTTCAATACTGCTGAATGGATTAACCTTATTGGTAAAACTAAGGACACACCCTGGGTTCTGCCACAGAGAGGAAACTCAGGGAGACCTATATTGTTATTAGGTACCCTTGGTCTCTAAACCTGGGTTTGTTTCAAGTGACTGCATTTAAAAGATTGTGAGATATATTACATAGTACAGAAACTTTCATAAAATACTTACATGAAGACTAAGATAAAATGAACACTGGTTGGGTCTTAGAAATACTTGTGTTCTCTGGCCTGTGCACAGTCTCACTGTTAATCTGCTTTCCATTGCTATCACAAAATACTTGGGAAAGTCAATTTACAGGAGCAAAGATTTGTTTTGGCTCACAGTTTCAGAGGTTTCAGTTCATAGTCACTTGGCTCTGCTGTTCCTGGGCCTGTGGTGAGGAAGGGGGCGGCATGGCAGAGCAAAGCTCTTCACCTCATGGGGCCAGGAAGTGGAAAGAGAGGGGAAGGAATTGGAGACAAAAAATACCCTTCAAAAGCAATGCCGGAGACCTATTTCCTTCAAGTAGGTCCTGCCTCCTGAAGTTTCCACCATCTCTCCAAGCTGGGGGGCCAAACTTTTAATATGTGAGCCCTTGAAGAACATTCCAGATCTAAACTAGCACACCTGACTTCCTCTCTCTGACCTCTACCCTGAGACAAACACTATCTGACATCTGAACTAATCATTCCATTGATTTTCTTTTTTCATCAATTTAAGCATCACTAAATAATACAGTTTAATCTATTTTGAACTTTATGTAAAGGGAATAAAAAACATCTTTCTAATTTGCCTCTTTTACCCTACATCATTTAGAGAATGTCTTGGTTACTTTTTTTTCATTGTAGAGACAAAATACCTGACACCCAAAGTGAAAGAAGGTGAGGTTTATTTCTTACAGTTATGGAGGTTTTAGTCCATACTCAGTTGGTTCCAAGACAGGGTGGCATGGCTGAAGGGTTGCCATTCATGGTGGCTGTAAGCACAAGAGTGAACCACACAAACGAGGGAGAACCCACCTCCTTCCACCCTTGGGCGGGTGCAGAACTCACAGTGCCAATCCCAGCACTAGACAACAAATGAATCACAAGCACTAAATTCAGCCACTTCCATGACTCCATGAGGCTTGGGGGGGCCACTTATATGCAAACCATAACAGAGAACCATTCACATTAATGGCTATAGCTGTAATCTGTTTATTTTCATTACTGTATATGCCAATTTATTTATTTATTCTCCTGTTTCTGAGTCTCTTAGTCAGAGTATCTTTCTTGTTACTAAGACACAACACCTGACACTCACCACTTAAAGGAGGAGAGATTTATTTTGGCTCAAGTTTTCAGTCCATAGTCCACAGGTCACAAGGTAGAAAACAGCATGGCAGAGGGGTGTGGTGGAAGAAAAGCTGCTCACATCATGGTGGTCAAGAAGCAGAGAGCTAAGGGAGGAACCTGGGAGAGAGATATCCTTCCAGATACATCCCAGTGACTCACATCTTCTAACCAGACCTTACCTCCTAATGAGAAGTCAGATACATCACCCCCATGATTCAGCAACCTTTTGAAAGCTCCACTTATGAACACACAAGGGCTTTGGGGGATATTCATGATGTAAACCATAACACTGGGCACTTAGATTGTTTCCAGTTCAGAACGCTTAGACTGTTCTGAACAATGCTGCTAAGAACGTGTGTGAGTGTGTGCAGTGCATCGATGCATGCCAGATTTTCTCTGGGTGTATACCTAGGGATGCAATTTGTGGACATGGGGCATAAACAAATACAACTCCTCTAGTTTATGCCAGGCCATTTTGCAGCACAGGAAGCCCATTTATATGTCCACTGTAAGGACAGAAGCATGTCTGTTGGTCGAGGCCCTTGGTGCTGCCCAGATGTCAGTTTTGCCAGTTTGATGACTGTGTAATTGTATCTTATTGTGGTTTAATTTGCATTTCTCTGATGAGAAACAGGTTTCTTGGTCTTATGAAATTCCTATATTATAAAAGGTCTGTTCAGGTCTTCTGTTTTCTTCTTTATTTTCATTTTGATTCGTAGTAGTTCTTTATAAATTCTGGATCCCAGTACTTTGTCAGTTTTATGTGTTCTAGTATCATTTCTCATTCTGTGGATTGTCTCTTCAGACTCTTAAAATGTCTTTGGAACAGACATTTTTACTGTCATATATTCAAATTTATAAATCTTTCATTTACAATTAGTGGGTTTTATATCTGATTTAAGAAATCCTTCCCTACACCCAAGGTTAGGAAGATATCTACTATATTACCTTCTAAATCTTTAGTTTTGCCCTTCATGTATGCTTTGCTAATAAGCCTTAGTTGATTTTTGTGTGTAGTGCAAAGTGAGCTTCTAACTCTATTTTCCTCCTTATGAATACTCAATTACCTTCACACCATTTATTGAAAGTCTATCTCTTTGCCCATTGATCTGAGCTATTATCTCTGACATATATCAAAAGTGCATAAAAGTAAGGGCCTGTTCATGGCCCCTCTACTCTAGTCCATTGTTCTATTTGTCAGTCCTAGTGCCAGAACCACAGTGTCTTAATTACTATAGCTTTATAATAAATATTTATAACTGATAGAGCAAGTCCTCCCACCTTATTTTTTAAGAGTAGCTACTCTTAGCCGTCGGCACTGTCATATAAATTTTAGAGCCTGCTTGTCAAGTTTCGCAAAAAAACCTATTGAGATTTTAATTGGAATTTTACTGAGTCTATAAATCAATTTGGAGTGAAACGATATCTTTACAATGTTGAGGACTCTAATCTATGAAGTGGTGTATTTCTCCATTTATTTAGATCTTCTTTAATACGTTTCAATAAAATTTTATAATTTTTCCATGAATATCATGTACTTATTTTGTTGGATTTATTCCTAGGTACTTCATATTTTTTAATGGCATTGTGGTCAAAGTCTTTTTTAAACTTCTTTTTATAACTGTTGCTAATTGGAAATGAATTTAATTTTTTCTATTGATGTTTTGTTAAAAAATTTTGGCAGGGGCCACACATTTGGGCCTTTTCCTGTCTCTCAGGATTATGTCTAGTCATCATGTCTATTCCCCAATAAATTTTCCTACTCTTAAAAAAAATTCCATAGACTCTCATATTAATTCTAGGAATTTATATTTATTTTTAATTTTTTATAATGGTCCATGGTGTTTTCTGCAAATAATAAAAACAGATTTATGTTTGCCCTTTCTAATCATTGTAATTTTTTATTTATATTTTTTTACTCATGGTATTGCCCAGTATTCTGGTAGAATTTTAAGTAAAATTGATCTTCTTCCTTTACCTTATGATAAGATGAGGGGCAAGGGAGTTACAGTGTCAAGGCCACAAGTCAGGGACATAATCACTATTTTCAAAGTTTCTCTGTAAATTGACCCAGGAGACTATAGGGTATATCTTTCAAAGTCAGAATTCAATACAAAGTTAAGTTATGATTTAAATTTCTCAACCCTAGATAGAACACATATTATTTTTAGTTTGCACACCTAAACTGAGGTGTGAGTTTCCTTGCCTGCCTATCAGACAAATTTTTGACGGCAAACCCGGGCAGCAACTTGTGTCCTTTGACTTTGAGTACTGGATGCTTCCTGCTGTGTCCCATGACCAGGCCAGTCAGAGAAGCAGGCAGAGTCCAGGCTGCAGTAGCAGAGCCTTGGGATCCTTCACAAAACCATCTCTCTTTGGTTACATATCCTTCAAATCTGTAGGTTGGCTTTGAAGATTCAATAGTTGGAGTAATGCAAGACAATGTGCCTGCCCCGTCTAACTTCCTGTCAGAGGCAGTATTAATACTGCACATGTCTCCTTCAACTGTTGTCCACCAGCACTACTCAGCGGGGATGGTCAGTGACTGACATAAAAGCTCAGGTGCAGATGCCAACGTTTTGATGGCAGAATGGAGCCACATGCTGTGGTCGAGCAAAAGAAATAGCTGATTTGTAGACAAGTGGCTGCCAGCCCTCCAAAGGACTAGAAAGAAGAAAACTAAGCTCTTCAATGATTTTTAGGTCCACAAGGCCAAGTTAGACACCTTGCAAATTGTTTTCATTATATTCTCTGTTAATTTCCTTTTTCCTTGAGCTTCTTTGAGTTTTGGTACCTTGTAACTAGAGGGCCGTTGGTAAATCATCATCCACAGAGTACTAGAGACTCACTCACTGCATTAGCGTTTGGTACAAATATGACAACAGCTAATTAATTAACCGTTGTTTTGAACATCTACCAAAGGAAACATGAGGTAGAGTAAGAGAGCTGAAAACTGAGACACAGTCCTTGAGATTTAAGGGAGCTGATGGTTTAGTTTCTCACATACGTGATACTTAGTTTGGGAAGAGAAATTCACAGACAAAGCCAGGAAGAGCAAATATATAATAGCACAATATCAAGTTCCTGGTTGGGTGGAACAAATTCTAAGAGCAGTATGAGTTCAGAAACAGAAATGTAAGGAATTCTTAAAGAGGTGTAGAGTTATTTTGAAAGAACTGTCAGGGTTAGAATTCACGGAAAGCTGTAGGGAGCCTGGGGAGGCTGAGCAGTAGTAGCAGTGGATGAAGCTGCAGATATGTGGGACAGGGTGGGGAGTGTCAGAACCCAAGGAGAGGGTTACAGGAGTGCTAGGTAGCCTATATTTTACAGAAAGCCTTGTCCAGGTTTTCAAAATTACTCTCTCCAGGCTGCATCTGAGATTCCCTCTTTACTCAACATTCCTTAGCCCTGAACACAGTTCCACGCTTTGCTTTGCTCTCTTTTCTTTTCTTTTCTTTTCTTTTCTTTTCTTTTCTTTTCTTTTCTTTTCTTTTTCTTTTCTTTTCTTTTTCCTTTTCCTTTCTTTTCTTTTCTTTTCTTTCTCTTACATGCTTAAATATAAACCATTCTTTGTGACTCTTTTCTGGAGAAAACTGCAACAGTGAGGGAAATGATGGCATTGTTCAGACAGACACAAGCCATTTCTCTGAGCCTAGGGGGTTCTTCTGAGTTAAATAATTTCTTTGGTGAGCTTGTGTGATTCCTCCTGTCTGCAGTTTCCTGTGGTTGACCTTTACCTCTTGGCAAAACACTGCATACAGCTCATGCCTCACCCCCTTCTAGGTTACCTTTTCCAAGAATTTCAGTTCCTAAAATAGCCAGAACATTCGTGGCCTATTTCTCTGACAGAGTTTAGCCACATATCTTTCTCTAAAGGGTAGGCTGACCTGATGGGACAATGACTGATAGCCCAAAGCTCAGGAAAACACTGGCAGGGTGACTTCTTGGCTTCTGGCAGAGAGGGGAGGGGAGCAGTGGGTTGGTGGCACACAAGTGGGACGCAATGGAATCTAGCTTCACCTCCAAGGACATTTATGTGAGACATTTTAACCCTTGGGATTATCTAGAAAAATCTTACAATTTTGGGTCCAGCAACTCTGCAGAAAACCAGATTCTTAGGCACCTTCTGACATATCTTTTCAAGATGTTCTGCCTGGGTAAGTTTGTTGGTTGTGGTTCCTGTCCGTGTGAGTCATAGATTTCAGGGCCTGGCTAGGTTTGTGTCTGGCTGTCAACATTTGACAGCCTTTTTGGCTTCACCTGTTTATTTAACTGGTATAAAAACTAATGCCGTGTTAGTTGTTTTACAATTTACAAAGTGCTTTTATATCCATTATCTTATTTGGTCATGAGAAGGGGAACCTGGGGGCCTGAGTGCTGTCCTGACTCTGCCTTGATTTGTTAAGGTGACTTGGGGGGAGCTGTTTAACCTCAATGGGCCACTTAAGAAACTGAGAGTCTAATATTTATTTGGAATGTTATGAATTTGTAAGAAGGAAAGACCTCTCAATATGTTAAGAACTGGCTAGGGATTCTGGAGGGACACTATATGAACTCCATTTTTGAATAAAAAATAATAATTTCCTCCCCAATGTAGTCCTTCATAGTTTGTACATTATCTATGTAGCAGTGTTTCTAGATCAGGGATCTGTACACTGGATGTAGATTTTTTTTCTTCTTCTAGACCTTAAAATAGCCCAGCTAAACATACCTCCATTCTGGGGGGGGGGGATGGAAAATGAAAAGATGTTTTAAAAATGGGCTTGGGGCTGTGCAGAGTGTGGTGGTCTGTCTTTGGGTCTCTCTGGCACAGTTTGAGGGAGGACAGTGTAACCTCAGTTCTGTCTGCTGCAGTATGACGTCTCACATTCCCTTCCTTTTCTAATCAGGCCAGGTGAAGGGAGACCTCCTGATTGACACTGGCTCTGTCCCCGCCATCTACCAGCTCCTCTCTGCTTGTCAGTCCTTCAAGAAAGTCATCACCACTGACTACCTGGACCAGAACCTGCAAGAGCTGGAGAAGTGGCTGAAGAAGGAACCAGGCACCTTTGACTGGTCCCCCGGGATGACCTACGTGTGTGATCTTGAAGGGAACAGGTAGAGCAACTGTGTCTGCTACTTGATTTTCTGAGGACACCTGAGTGACAGTTGGTTTTTTGGAGCCAAGAATTGTCCTTTGAATCTAAGTGGAAAAAGCAATGGAAGCAGAAACATAGAGACCAAAGAAAGATCCAAAATGGAGAATGAGCTCATGAGAGCGAGAAAGAGATGAAATGTGCATGTGCGCACAAAAACAACAGAAGACACAGAAAGAGAGTTGAACAGACAGATACTGAGCCAAAAGGAAGAGACACATAAACTTTCCGATCCTTCCAGAGGAGGTGGCAGTATGTGGTTCAGTTACTGTGGGACCTAGTTTTAGGAGGACTTCGGTAAAAGCTAATTCAGCCCTTTACCAGCAGCTTCCTGGTGCCAGGCCTCCCTCCCTGGTGCCTTTGTGTTCTTACTGAGCAGACACAGAGGACTTAGCTGCAAGCGTGCCTTATGTCATCACCAGACACAACAATAACAAAACACCCCTGCTAGGTTTTTTAACTGATACAGACAATATAAAGGAATGGTGTGAAAAGGATTCATTATTCACCATCCATAAAATTTGAGCTTACACACTCACATATAATGGACCAAATTTTGCACTTCCATATAGAGAAGTAAATGTACGGTTGATTTCTTCTACACAGGAAGTTTGCAAAAATGCTCTTGACCAACGTAGCCAGGTCTGCATTTCACTTGTCTGTCCCTTGTCCTGGTGTACCTCATCCTTTTCTGGTCATCTTACACTGTTTACTCTGCCCAAACCACCGTTAGTTCCTGAGGCACCCTGTCTTTGCTTCTGTACTTATGGCTGAGATCCTTTACAAGTTCCAAAGGAAGAGGAGGAAGGAAAGGAAAAAGATGAGTATTGTTCACCCTAGGATTCAGCCTGCCTTGTCTGCTACTTCTTGTATGTTCATTTGTATTGTTGTAGTCGGGGGTTGCAAGGAAAACAATTACACACAGGACACAGAATTTATAATATTACTTTATGATAGTTACCCAGAGTTAAATACAAGAAAGTGTAGGAAATCTGTCAACAACACTAAAGACCTAGAGAATCCAGCCAAGGGCCTGGATCCCACAGCAATGTCCTGCATGAGTCCAGCTGAAGACCTAGAGCCCATGACAATGCCTCCCATGAGTCCAACTGGAGGCCCAGAGCCCTTGACAATGACTCATGCAAGTCTGTTTTTCAGATCTGTTCTGGGAAGGCCCAAAGGTCAGCAGTGGAAGCTAGAAAGTCTGCACCAGTGGGGTGAAGGATCTGTGCCAATGAGTTGAGGATTCTACACTGGCGCCAAGAAACAATGCTCAAAATAAGGACCAGGGCTCCCCTGAGAAGTATCATAGCCATACTCAATGACAATGAGGTCCTCTGATGATGACAACAGTCAAGTACAAGTCAGGAAGCCAGCGTGACAACTCCTCCTGGAGATTCAATAGCACACATCTTCCCTTCCGGAGCCAGGAAGCAATGCTTAAAGTAAGGACCAGAGCTCCTCCAAAGTGAACCACAGCTACTCTCAGTGACAAGGCCCTGAGCTCCTCCAATGATAATGACCGAATTCATATAAGGGAGGCCAGCATGACAAGCTGCTCCAGGAGAATCAATACCTCCAGACAACAACACTTAGGAGAATCCACAGTGCTATGCTCTTCCTCTCCATGTCTCTTTTTATGCTGTCAACTTTCCTCACTTGGGTCATCTACACTAAGCCCCACACTGGTTCAGTTCATCTGGTGTTAAGTTGACCACCAGTTTTTAATCCATAACATGTGCTTTCTCTTTTTTTTATGTTCCTGTGGTTTTTGATTTTTAATTTTTTTTAGTCTTTTTGAGACAAGGTTTTGCTATGCAGTTCAGGCTGACCTGAACTCACTTTGTAGCCCAGGCTGACCTTGAACTTGCAGGAATCCTCCTGCCTCAGCCTCTCAAATACTGAGATTATAGGTGTGTGCCACCACACCTGGCTTGGTTTTTAATTTTTTAAAAACATTTTTTCTCATCTTTTCCCTCTTTGTGATTTAGTTTTAGTTTTCACATGACTTTCTCTTTCTCTTTCACATGCTTCAAATCCACTTTTTCTTATATTTTCTCTTTATTTAGATGCTACAATACACTGTATGTTATACATCCTACCTTTCCTTTTCTAATATTTTCACTAAATATATATGTATATTTAAATTTATTTTTAACTGATATATGAAAACATAAAGATTGTACACATTAATGGGTACCACGCGATTTTGTATAGATTGTATAATCTTCAAACCAGGTTAAATGTATCTGTTTCCTTAACCATTTACTACTTTTTACAATAAAAGTATTTTAAATCCTTTTTTTAGCTTGAGAAATATATAATGCCTAATTGTTATTTATAGTTATCCTACCCAGGAATGGGATTATATACCCAGGAGTGGAATTGCTGGATCATATGATAGCTCTATTTTTAATTTTTTGAGGAGCTTCCATGCTTATTTCCATGGTGGTTGTGCTAATTTACATTTTCACCAACATGTAAGGTCCCCCCACCACATTCTTGCCAGTATTTTTAATCTTTTGTCTTTCTGATAAATTTATCCTTACTGGAGTGAGGTGATATCTCATTGTTTTTGATTTCCCTGATGATGGAAGATGTTGACATTTTTTCATATACTTTTCGGGTATTCTTTTGACAAATACCTATTTAGTTCTCTTGCCCACTTTAAAAGTTGGATTGTCTGTTTTTTGCTATTAACTTTTTTTCAGTTCCTTACATATCCTGGATATTAATGCAAAGATTTCTGCCTATTCTATGCCTTGTATCTTCACTCTGATGATTGTTTCATTTGCCATGGAGATCTTTTAGTTTGATGCAGCCCCATTTGTCTATTTTGAATATAGGGAATCAGAAAGAGATTTTGATTTCCTGCCAAAACAATCTCTCTGAAGAAACAAACGTTAACACTTTTTGGCTCATAGTTAAAAAAAACTAGTATTAATTACTGACTAATTAATTGAAAAAACAAACCTTTGTTGAGCTCCTATGGTGCACTGCACATATCGACACGATATAAGTTCCTAAGTCAAAACACTAAACAGGGTAGAAGGCCCTTCTCCCCTCAAACTCCCATCAGCGAAGGGAGGCCAATGCCAGGCCATTTAGGGACTTCTAGGTCTCGAGTGTAACGGGATGAGTGGCATTCCAGATAGAACCAAGAGAATGATGAGACCCAGCTCCTGTTTATGAAGATCTATCTGGCTCTGTGTGGAGAATGGATTGAAGGGATTCAGAGGGAAACAAGAGATGTAGAAAGGAGATCATTTAAATCCAGGTGGGAGAGAGGTTGGGTGTCTTGAACTATGGTGATGGAGAAAGCTAAATTGTTTTAAAATCAATTTTTGAGTTGGAATAAATAATAATTGTAAAATCATTTGTTTTGGGACATGAGAATGAGAAAGTGTCAGGATGAACCTACATTCTAGAACTTAGACAGCAAGGAAAAATAAGGTAATAATCTTTACTCTCAGGGATCAACCTAAAATCATAAAGATTTATCACGCTTGAGGGATATGCCTGCTTAGATTCTCTTCTGGAGTGATGGTCAATTCATTTCTATATAATTGCACTAATAATTGATTCCCATCTATTGGTCAGTTTTGTTTATTCCTGAGAGCCAATTTCTCATCTGAAATTGATTCTAAAGCCTGCCTCTGTTTCATTAGTATCCCATTTTCTTTTAATAGTCTGCGGACTTCTGGCAGGTTTCTCCTCTCAAGGTTATTAGGAGTATTCTAAGTTTATATTCATTTCCTTATATGTTGTTGATGCCCTGTCTTATTGGTAGTGAATGTGGATTGTCAAAAGTAATCAACGTGACTTACTGATGATACAGTTCTTTATAAAACAGCACTATGAATAAAATCGGTCTCTTTTCCTGTCCCAGTGAATATTTTTGCTGTCATTCAGAATTGTGTAACTTCCACTGAGTATACACTGGTCTCATCTTATTTCCGGCATAGTAAGTCTGGGAAACAGATACTATAAATCTTTCAACTTCATTCTTTTCCAAGATTATTTTAGTATTTCTAGTGACATTATACCTTTGGTTCTTTTTTTCTTTTCTTTTTTTATGGTATAGGTGGAGGGGGATCAAACTCGTGACCTTGCACTTGCCAGGCAGGCACTTGTGCTGCTGAGCTAAACCCCTGGCCCTACCATTATATCT
>RJWT010039483.1:0-12668 GCA_004365215.1 Cuniculus paca | reverse complement strand
GCTATATTTCAAAATAACTAGAAGAACACCAAAGTTCCTAACACAAATAATTTATATGTGACAAGCTAGAAGTGCTTATCACACTAATTTGATAATCATAGGTTATATACATGTATCAAGTCAGCATAATGAACCCCAGAATGACACATAGCAATACCTTGGTTTGTGAATTTGATTAGTTCTATAGTTTTGGCGAAGATGGCTGCATTTCTGTCTGTGTCGGGAAGATGAGCATGCTCGTGTCCATCACCAGATGCATTTGCAAATGGAAGCAGGATTCTACCAAATGCTTTTTTTGCTAACCTAATTGTTTGCAAACAGAAACATCTGTGAACCAAGGCATTACTATGTAAGTATTGTTTGTTAATTAAAAAAATGAAAAGTATCATCTACAAGACTACTATCAAATTTTAACCGTGTTTTCTGAGAGGATGAGTCTCTATGTCATATCCAAGTTATGTTTCATTTTGATCAAATAATCCTGCCATTAAAACAGGATCTAAAAAAGCCACTATTTTAAAGAGGGGTAAATTCTATGGGTAAGGAAAAGAAAATTGAGGAGGAAAGCGTGAAGAGTTGGATGTGCTGATGGCATGGGCTATGGAAGACAAGGGCATCTGAAAGTCACAGTTGCATGGAACTTGTTAAAGGACCTCAAAGTAAATCTTATACTTCATTGTCAACCCTGGAAACAGAATTACCTGCCTTTCATCCAACCACTCACTCACTTACCCATTCACTGTGAGACTCTCACAGGCGCAGTGTGTTGAGGTCAGTGGTAGGCACATGCATACATTTGCAGAAGCAGCAGCAGCATGTGCCTTTGAAAACACTGCCTGAGAAACTCGGTGAGGTCGAGTGTCTGTTGCTTCCTGGCCCGGAGCAGTCCTTGTCCAGCTCACTTGCGGCTCTCCCTTCATTTCCTGAAGGGACCCAGCCAGTCTCCAAGCTGCCAGGAGTGTACAGCCGTTTACACAATCTGACTCCGGCCTGCTGGAGCTGCTCACGTGCCCAGCTGCTTGGACTGCGACACACAAGGCAGCTGTGCAAGCCCACAGGCTTTGCTCGGCCACCCAGGAGCTCTCCCTGGAGAGGAGAAGCCGGGCTCCAGCCCACCTGGCTGCTGCGAGGACACTGGGAGGTCAAGCCGGGAGAGGTCTGGAGTCTGTGAACCGTCACCTCCAGTCCTGAACAGGGCAGAGCAGGGCTTCTGAGGGCACCGCAGAGCCCACAGCCATGGCACTTCCTGTGAAGGTTAGCGTTCCGCTTCTCGGGGACTGGTGTTTGGGGGAAAGGAGATTAAGAAATGGGCTCCAGACAAGCATAAATTTCAGTTCACATAGGTGTCATGCAGCTAAGCATCTCTGTGATTGTGCGTTATTTACCATTAGGGAATCAGTGGCAACATATTTCTAAAACAGGGAAAATAATAAAACCAATCTCATAGTGCTATCGGGACTAAGGGAAGAAAGTACATCCATGAATCGCTGTGTTTCCTATAATGTTGTAAGTCTCAATGCTGTTAACCTTAGTGATTCACGTTTTTAGAAATTTAAAAAGCAAATTTCTGAGGTTCTAAACTTGCTTTCCTCATTCTCCTGCTGTATTCCAATATTTATTGAGCTCTTTCTTCTCGCCAGACATTTTACAGAATATAAAATAATACACATCAAAAGGTTATTGCTCCTTCAGTCTAAGGGCACCCAGATGATTGAAGGAAGTAGAAGGGCACTTACTGTTTATTGTGTACATAAACGTGCACAGACACATTGTGTATCAGGATCTGAAAGGGCATCACACACACGGATTCGCAATATTCACAATAAGCTCAGAAGTAAATTTTACCGATGGTTTACAGAGCCTTGCCTTCAAGTACTATGTGATGAAGCAGGACACAGAGCTTCGTAAACCACAGTGACCTAGAGTTAAATGCTGTCCTTTCCCCCACTACAAAGTGGTGTGCCTTTGGGAGCTCCTCTGCACCTCAGGTTACTTGACTCTGACATGAGAATGGTAGCTGGTGCCTTGGGGTTTCTGAAGACTCAATGGAAACAATACCCAGTACCCAATCTGATTGCTGATACACGGGTGCTTCCAAAGCACTGGCATCTGAATTGAGTTTTGTCTGGCTTACAAATCTTAAAACACCTTATCTTATTTTAAATTATAAAGAAATGGGCTAATAGAATGGTTTTTTTAGAAAAGCATTAAAAATCAATCTTACAGGGACTCGTTTCTAGATCTTAAATGTATGACTTTGTTTTTTAAATTCAGTGTAAATTTCCTAAAGGGGAGAAAGAGATGACAGTATTAAGTAGGGTATGGGCTATATAGCTTTAATAAACAAGTCCAAAACACAGTGGTCTATGTAAGATGGAAATTTACTTCTTTCTCTCACATGGAACAGTGCAGAAGTGTGTGAACCAGATGGAGTGAACAACTGTTCTGCTCCACAGGTCATTTGCAGAACCCAGGTCGAGTTGGCTTACTCCTGGATTTCAGTTTCAGCCCACAAAATAAGCAAGAAGAGAGCAGACAGCCCCCTTGAAGGAAGTGACGTGGGACTTACAACCAATGTGTCCACCTCCATCCCAGCCAGCCTCACCTGACCCTGACCTGCGCTGTCTAGCAGGTCGGATAAAATCACACTGGTGAGAGAGTTTGAGAGGTGAGAAGTCGTAACTGTGGCTGGAGAAACATAACACTGATTTCCAGTTGCACTGACCATAGTATGGTCCCTCAATAATCCGGTTGATTTTACTTTCATGTATAATTGGATAGGATTATGAGTAGGATTATAGGTTGCCAACGTCTTCCTAATTTGATCTATAAAATGTAACACTTCAAAACAACTCAAATGGAATCTCCCACATCCGAGGATCTTTTGTACTGATGATATAACTAATTTCTTTCTCCTCTGGTTTTCTTAGCCACTAATGTTTTATTGTAGCTGTCTATATGTCTACCTTCCCTTACCCCAAATCTCTTCTCACAGTTAGGGATCTTGTTTTATGTACCTTGGTAACTCAAGGGCCAAGCAGTAGGTGTATAATGTGCTATAAAATGAATGTTGAATAAACAAATAAACCAGACAAATGCATTGGAACATTTTAAGTTGTGACTGGCTGATTAATCAAGTACATTTTATGGGCATTGCTGAATGACAGTGGATGAAGAAAGAGTAAATGACACTCAACACGTGTTCCTCAAGTATGTTCAAATGTATTTGATCCTACATTGAGTAGATTCTTGATTCCCTCAGATAGAGAAACATTGACTTATTGAAACAGCAAACTGTAATTCATGTGCAACTTCAAAGTTAATGCAGTTATTGGTGCCACAAAAAGCGTTTTAATAAAAGGTTTCCTTCCCTTGCACATCTACTACATTTCTGCTATTGTCAGCTGAGTCTTTGAAAGGTCTGTGACTTCAGTGAAGTTTATGGGAGGCTTCTTGCCTTCCCAAAGCAGTTCATGAAACCCTAAAATGGGTCTTTTTCTGCTCCCAACAAAATAAACTAGCCTAGTGATTTATTATATTTTTCTCTTTTCCTAAAATTTCAATTTTTTTTTAAGTTTGCCTGCTTTTAATTTTCCTCTCCCTGGCAAACTGTCCTCGTTTTTCTTCCCTTCCCTTTCCTTTTTTTTTTTCTCATTTTTCAGAAATGACATCTTTCTTTCACCCCTATCACCCCAGTCATCCCCTGAAGTTCTTTTCCACAGATCATTGCCTTTGTCTTTTTAGCGTCAGTGTAGTGAAAGGTCTTTCTCCAAGCATTTAGATTTCAAATCAGACAGGTTTCAAAATGCGATCTCATGTTGCTTGCCCTTTTTTAATATTATCACATGCTAAGATACAAAGGTCATATACTTAGATCCTTAGTCATACACTAAAATTTATTTATAATAATCAGCATATTTAACAAACAAACCTAAGGGTGCTTAGACTATTGTTATCTTCCAGAGGAGACACATAGAACATGTAAAACATGCTGGCAATTAGTAAATCTGGTAACATTCACTGGTTTTTGGTGAATTTTACTTGAAATATAAATTATGTTGAAATCTATCTTGAAACAAACTCAACTATGTTTATTCTTACTCAAATGTCCTAATCAAATATATACTGTTCAGCAAGTGACTTCTCTAAAAAAAACTGCTCTTCAGGAAAGTTCAGTAAAGTATTCTATGTCTCTGCATTGCTTACCAATTTTGCAATGTGTGTGCTTTGTGTGCATCTATGTTCACACATACATGTGTCTAAATTTTGAGCTCTCTTTCTGTTACTGAAAACTACAGATACTCTGTACAACATATATGCTCCACAAATGTTTGTCGAATTAAAAAACAAAAAAAAAACCAGGACATTACTCACTTCAGCATCTACTAGCTACCCAGCATTGTGCTAAATCCTACCAAACCAAGGCAAATAAAATCTTTACTGTCAAACAATTAACAGCACAGCTGGGGACAGAGACAACTGCAATCGCTGTGATTTGTTACCTAACACGTATGATAAAATGAGCAAATCCTAGACTTAGTCTAAGCATGTGATTTAATTTGATAATGTTTTAAAAGACAAGTAGTAGTTTTCCAGGTAAAGAAACAAGGGTTGAAGTTGAAAATGGACTACATATGTGGGATTCTAAACACTGTATAAAATGTAAATGATATATTTTTAAGTCATTTGAAATTATTATGAATATTTTAAGAACTATGCCTTTGTGGTCACTGCAATCTGGTTTGCTGAAGTTAAAAGCCCATTGGCAATTACAGAATTCAGTGAGCAGAAATAAGAGCTCAGAGCTGACTTCATACTTTCTGAGGCTGCATAGTGCTTGGCACTTTCCCTGTAGCTCACTGTTTATGTGCCCACTGCGATGGTGTGTGAAAGCATAGGGTACTCTTGACTTGGTGCCAGAGTTGAGGATACTTATACTAACTGTGTGTACTTGTCCTACTTTATGCAAAGTTGCAGACACAGAAACCAGACAACTGGAAGCAAAGGTATTAGACACGTACTAGATGTATAATCTAGGTTAGTATCACAAAGTCATGAAGATATAGGGTCTTCAAAGTTCAAAGAGATACAAGAGCACTGGCTCAGGGTGAGAAAATGTTTCATTGAAATTTGGACAGCCATGGCCCAATCAAATTGACACATAAAATTAGCCATCAGAGTGTCAAAGTTCCTTGCACAATGATTGATATGGAGCTTTATGAAAATCTTAAATAAAAGAACAAGTGGGAGCATTATACACACAAAGGCAAATGTCTTTCCTAACCCTATTTCATAGGAAATAGGAAATCATTACTCACGTGGAAGCTTAAGATCATTGTGGAGAGCATGCCTCACAGTTCACAGTAAAACAGAGTAAGGACTGCTCTCCCAGCAGTAAAGGTGGCTCACAATTGACCATAGCAGTGATCCAATGCAGAAGCCAAGGGGAGTCCTTCTGCTGGAGTTCGTGGCTCTCTTTGATGCTGCACTCACTAAGTCCTGTAAGACCCCAGATAAGGGCACAGAAACCACACAGAAATGTTAAGCTTAACTTTTATTAGTAAAAGAAAGAGAATTCCATGAAGGAAAAAAAAGCTGTTGACTCAGCAACACAGTAGACTTTGCAATAGATTGTACTGTTTTAACTTACCTCTGAGTACACTTGCGGAGCTGGATACTGATTGGTATTACTCATGTCTCATTCATGTAAAAGCACCCAGGGTCCTTCAAGGTATCCATTTTACAGCTGATGACACCAGAGCTCAGAAATGAAGATTATTGTTGTATACCTAGAGGACACCGTTTGTGAGATTCAAACCCAGGTCCTCCTATCCCAACAGCAGAATGCATGATAGGCCCAGGTATTTTTCACAGCTGATATCTATTACTGCAGGAAGCCTGGCAAATTGAGA
The DNA here is from genome assembly GCA_004365215.1 of Cuniculus paca. Lineage (NCBI taxonomy): Eukaryota > Metazoa > Chordata > Mammalia > Rodentia > Cuniculidae > Cuniculus > Cuniculus paca. The sequence continues at coordinate 6,756 of RJWT010039483.1, read as the reverse complement.
TGTGATTTCTGAAGTCTTTGCAAGTTACAAGAAATCTTGCTTCTTACATACTTAAGGGAATATAAAACCTATCCACAGCAAAGTAGAAAAGTCTTAACTAAAGAAAGTTACACTACACCTAGGGGGACAGTTACCATGGTGAAAGGGGAAACCAAGTGTTAGTTCCATGGTGGTAGGAAGAAGTAGGGACAGCTTCCTGTGTCTGAATGTCTTTAATTCGCCTCGAACATTAAACTCATGCTATGCGTGCGTCATGATATTCTTCTGTGACTGAGAATTCTGACTTTTGTTGGACACTGTTCTAGTACAAAGGAGGTTAAAGACATGTGCAAACTAAATCTTTAGAAATTAATTGAGAAAATATGTTTATAAAGACTATTACTACCACTGATTATTTTCAACAAAAATGTAATGAAGTAAATCTTAACAATTGATGAATCTAAGTAAAGGTAAATTGGTATTTCTTGTACTGTTCCTATAACTTTTACGTTAATTTAAATGGCATTGGGAATAAAAGCAAAGGCAAAATAAAATGAAATATTTACCATCCAAAGCAGAATGGTCTTTGTAGCTGAATAAACTTAGTCTGAATACCAAGTAAACATTTCATAAATGTGGGATTTTGAAAGTAATTTAATCCTTCCAAGCATCAATATTCTTGGTAAAATGGGATACAAGAATCTAGTCATGCAAATTTGTTGTGAGAATTAAAATATTTCATGTACCATACTTAAATATAGTTAATCATATATCATAAGTAAAATACCATATATGTATGTGTGCATATATAAAAAATTGTTACTGTTTGCATGATGATTTTAATTTGCCTAAATTATGTGAAAATCTTTTCAATAATTTTCTTTTAAGGACACATGACTCAGACTTACTGTAAAAAGATTTTCTAGATGTAATCTTTTTAAAATATCAATTTCGATCATAGAGTCTTTATGTACAACACTTTGAATAATTGTATCTGTCTTTGGGGAAAGTGAGTGGGCCATCTTTGTAAGATTAATAATAAGACTTCTAGAAAGTGTGAGCAGATTTGTTTTATAGATTCCAGTCCTCTCTCTGGCAGTGATCTGTCAAGACAAAATCTTTTCCCTTAGGAAAATTTGTCAGTAAACACAACCTTTCCCCAGCTACTATTTAATAGCATTTCCCTTTTATGAGCCCATCAAAAACTCAGAGAACCTACTGCATACGAAGAGGTATAGTTTTCTAAAAATACAGTTTTTGTAAAATTAATATAATTGTTGTTATTGTTGTTGGTAGAATAATAGAAATAATACTAATGCTACCCGGCACTTTCGAAGTTACAGTATTACTGAATCTATATAGCATTTTTTAAATGACAGAATTATGAAAGAAAAAGTATAGGTCAGCGGTTGCCAGAGTTAGGGCTGAAATGAAGGAAGAAGGTGGAAAGCTGGTAGCCACACAGGGTCATCACGGAGACCCTGCAGGAAGGCTAAGGCATTGTTGGAATTACTGTTCATCTCCACTGTGGTCATACACACGTGAACCTACTACCCATGGTCTCAAACCACACGGGATAAATGCACACACGCATTATCTACACTTGTTGGAGAAGGTAAGAAACGCAATCTGAATAAAGTTGGGGGATTTTTGTTGATACAGGGGATTGAATGCCTTTGCGAGCCCCAGGCTTTCTAAACCTTTTCATTTTGAGACAGTCTTGCTGAGTCACTGAATTGCCTATGGCAGGGCTCTAATTTGTGATCCCCTGCCTTGCCTCATCCCCAGAGTGCTGGGATTACAGGCATTTGCCACCACACTCAACTAAAATTGTTGGGTTTTATCAGTTCCAATGTCCTGCTTATAGTGTTGCTGCGGTTTTATAAGATGTTAGTCACCACCAGCGGTATAGCACACAAAGGATACACTGTATCTCTCTGTATGACTTCCTCTAACTGTGTGCGACCAATTATTTGGAGAAGTTGAATGGGGAAAACATGTTACTTTATGTCTTTATCTAGCTGTGTTCTTGCCATAAATCTTCTGAGGCAGAGAAATTGTTTTCAGCCACTTCATCTGTTTTAACCACACTTTTCGCAGGTACTCAGTCTTTTGCCTTTTCTAACACAGAACTCCTGGTTCTTCACCCTGAAACAAACATACGGGGCCCAATGTGGATGTATTCGATTTGTCACTTGACGAATGAGGGAAAACATCTCCAGGGCGAGTAGGAGCCGCTTGAGTGAACAGCTTCTCGAGGTGCCCGGGGGAAAGACGAAGTCTGGGTCTCTAACAGGACGGATGCGGAGCTGAGCAGCCTGCCTGGCGAGCCTGCCCCCAGCGACAGCCGCCCCCGTGAGTCTGGGATCAATTAAGGGAAAGTGAACTTCTAACCCGTGCGAACTGCACAGCCGAGGTCTGGCCACGGTGATCTCTGAATTTCCAGGGTTAATCACGGCTCTTCGCGGCTGACAAGGGCCTCCCTTCCTTTGTGTATCTTAATGTGCCAAGTTATGGCCTTTGAGGCCCCTGGAAGGAGAAAGTTCCTTCCCCTTTACTTTCAGGGTAGGAAAAATAAAGATAAGACTAGAAAAAAAAAAAAAAAAGAAAGAGAGAGAAAGAAGCCATGTCATATGACTGGAGCCGTGGCTGGCAAGTAATAAGTGTTCAATACGTTTTTATCAAGTATTTATTTGAAATAATCTTACAAGGAATTCCAACTCATAGTTCTTGATCTATATACCAGGAAAAGAAAAAAAGAAAATCAACCATGGGTTTAAATGCTCCTGTGTATCAGTCATTGTCTTTCCTTATGGAGTCCCAGCCAGTCCTTCCAAGTGTTCCACTCAGTGGAGATTCATTTGATGGGGCCGTGGAAGCAGAAGCAGACGGAAGAGTTTGCTGCTCACTTAGCCATAAGTGGCAAAACTGGGTGTCAACACAGCCAGCGTAATCCCCCTGGTGTGATAAAAGAAAAGCCAGCCCTGCATCGAGAGTTTGAGGGATTGTCTGTGTATTACTCAGACGCCTGCATTTAACAGGGCAGGCATCCTGCTTTGGATTTTACCCAGAACTCGCATATAAAACTTCTAATGGCATTCTAACAGCTCACCCAATGTTTGCAACTGTCCCCTGCTATGGTCATTCTTGTCCCGAGTTCCTAAGTGAGAAAGGAGTCAGTGTGATCCAGAGGCTTAGCGGTGACGGTGTAGTAAGCGGGGAAGTCTGTTTCCAGCATGTCTTCTTCCAAATCCAGGTCTCCACGCTGTTGCATCTTGCGTTTCGGGATCAACCTTGCATTAGTCAGAGTGTTAGTTCACTTTTAAGAGATGACCCTGTTTCGTTGAATTAAGCTTTCTATGGTTCCGTTTGTCTGTCATGACAAGCAGCCTGCACTTTCTGTCTCGGTGGTTTCGTGTGAAGCAAGGACGAGAGGGTGAAGACTTTGTCACCTATAACCTGGAAGACGCTTTTAGTTGCCACTCCCATTACTGTTTCTCAGAATCATTTTTACATCCAGAAAACAATACCAAGATGGGAAGCTTCTTGGATTATTATTTTTCCATTAAAGTCTGAATTTATTTTTCATGTACTAATTTATTCATTTGTTGAACTGGTAGGTTGTGAACATTATTAAATGAATTTCACTACATGGGAGCTTATAGAAAATGTAAAAGGAACAGCATTGTGCCTCCATATCACCTGTGAAATCGTAATTGCCTAGCGGTCATGTCTTACCCATACTCCATCCTGTTCCATGTGCAGCCATAGCTAGTGCTGAATAAATGCTGATTAAATGTGAAAAAATATAAGGTTCATAGCCTATTAGAAATTGGTGATGCTGCCAGAAGACAATGAGAAATAAACACCATGAGACCAAAAAAGCGGTTCGGATTGTAATATGGTGGATCCAATTTATTCTGTTGATGCCATGGAAGGTTTGGAGTTTACTCAAGATAATGCAAATCAGCCTTCTATATTGGTTAGCCAGAAATTATTTAGAAGGATCATTTCAGATGTATTTCTATCACGTGTGCCCCAGTTACGAAGTTCTGTTGTTATTCATTAAGCCAGGCTGAAGCCAAAGAGATACTTACTTTTTTAAGAAGTACTGACAGTAATTCTTATGATTGGGTAAATTTGGGAACACTGATGTAGAAAAATGAAGGTATTTTATTTCTGTGCCTTCCAGGCAATTTTTTAAGGTTGAGGAAAACTGTTGAAAGTGAAAAGAAGGCATATAAATTTCATTTCTCCTCTCTTCTCTTTCATTCAACAAATACTTTTCCGGAGACTAGGAACATTTGGGGAAGAATCTTCCAAGATCTACATGAGTTTGAGTATGTAGCATTAGTGTTGGCATTCATGAATTTATGTTCTGAGTTCAACTCAGTCACTAATTATTACTTCATCAAAAATTGTCACAAATGAACAGTTCACATGGCTTTCACCTTCACTGCCACTCGTGTGCTCTGTCCCAAACTCTCTCGATTTCTGCCTTGCAATCTCTCTGTTACACACACACACACACACACACACACACACCCTTTGAGACTAAAGTGTGCTAGGCTGGGATTATTCAGAGATAACATAGGGTCCCATGAATCTTACAAACTGGGCAGAAGTCCCCAAAATTAAGTCAATTGCTGTAATTATAAAAATTAATATAGAGAAGTCCGCTGCTAATTCGTAACCTTGAGAAATTCTTTAGCTTTTATCCTAGCAATCTCTGTGACCTTGAACTGAATGAATAGATGAGTCTATAAACTAAAAAGTTCTGTGTGAAAATGTTTTAAAATTGCTGACATCTAGGGCTTCTTTGCAAAACAAGACTGAATGTTTTCTAGTCAGCCCACAGGTGTCACTTCACATGCCCTCTGTGTCAGGCTCTGAATTTCTTAGCATCCTCGAAAATAACTATCACTTCTATGTGGATGGAAATATATTCTCCAGAGCTGTTTTCCCAATAACATTTATTTTAACAATAATATGCTTAGTTTGCTGTGTAAATAACTTCACTGATTAGGCAGCCAGCACAGCCAAACACTGTTGAGTTATAATTATAGCTATTTAATTATTGAACAATCTCATAATAGCTACAAAAGAATCCCAGTTTGTTTACACAAAGCAATTTAAAACTTGTTTCTTCTCCTTATTCTTTTTCTTGTTTAAAGGAAAACTGAAAATAATTTTGTCCTGCCCTGAAACCCCAGGGCACAATTAAGGCCCTCTGAACAGGACGGGACTCGAAGGCCCCTCTCTGGTTGAAGTACAGAGCAATTGCCATGATTTGTTTTCGTTTGATAAACAGAGAGAGCTGTTCTGTTCTGAGACCTCTTTCCCCCCATTCAGAAAGGGGGTGTTTATGGACAGCTGTGGGGAATTACTCACAGGAGATTTAAACAGTGGAAAAAGAAAACATCCTCTTTTCGTTTTGGATCCGCCCAGCCCACCAAGGTTTGCAGACTTACCCGATGGCAAGATGCATTTCGGTCCACTGCAGACTTCCCTTGGAGGCAGAACCCCAGGCTGTCAGGTCTGCCACAAGACCCAAAGAAAGGACCAAATCCTGCTGACGACATGAGGAGGACAAAGGGCCAGGGTGCCCCAAAGGGCTTTGCTGTGCAGACAGCTTTCAGACTGTATGTAGGCTCAGACAGATAGAGAGAGACCAGGGCTGTGTTACAGGGTAACCTGGGGGATGGGAGTACATATCGCACTGATTCCAGCAGGTCATTAGACTCTCTCCAAGCCAATGAATGCAGTGTAGATTTTCTTTTATTTTATGTGGCTATACGAACATTGCCTAAAGAATCTCTTATTTTAAATTTTCCTCAACTCATCCTTTGTGTATGTTACATTGAATTGTTTTTCCTTGAGCCAAAAAAGGATGCAGAAAATGAGAAATTTTGTTAAATGATTTCAGAGTAATTTCCTCATTCATGCATTGAAATGAGCGGCCGAATTTTAATAAACCATTTGCTAACTGTGTTGTCATTATATCACATCTGGGTGCTCTGGGAGATATTTTAAAAAGACTCCTTTACACAGAGCTTAATTAAATTGAGTATTTCTGAATCTTCCTTGTGTGTTGGTTGCATATGACAGTTTAATAAGCAAGATAATTTAGAATTTTTAAGCATTATCATACCAGCTTTCTTACTTGCTAAAGTCTCTCATGATTAACCTGATCTTTTCTTCTTAAAATATAACTTCCAATATTATCATACCTATTTTACATTAGTGGATTTTTTTCCTTAGAGGGTTCGTAATTAGTAGGTAAAGATTAGCTGAAATTGAACATAATCAGTCATATTTGTTCTAGAGACCTCATAAAGTAGTTAGGTTTTTCTATAGGCCTCCAGGTAAAATGATTTAAAAACCTACTTTTTTATCTATTTGATTCATTTTTTAAAGATAGCATGCACTGGAAAACAAATATGACATAATTAGGAAAGCCCATTTATAAAAAAAGTCACCTTTGCCATGGCATTATTCCAAAGACAATGTTTGTTTTATTTAAATTATCCAGGAGTTGAAGCAGAAAGATGTTTATTCAGTTTTGTAAGGAAAATAAATCAATATCTTAACTTTCAGTTCTTGGTGTGTTTTCCATAACAAGTAAAATGCCCTAAGAAACAATTCCTCCCCCTTTGTTCCCTTCCTCCAGTCACACCTTTCTTGCCACTGCATTAATTCGTATGCTTATGTTCGTATCCCAACTTTATTTTTAGTCATATTTTTAAGCAATAAGGACTTTTAAAAATTAATTCTTGC
>RJWT010039482.1:0-12655 GCA_004365215.1 Cuniculus paca | reverse complement strand
CATAATATAGCATTTCAAAGCAGAACACTGCAAGCTATACAGGTTTTCAAAACATAACAACAGGAGATTAACAATGGTTACCCTAGTGTCTCTTGCTTTCTTCAAAATGGTTGTTCTTACATTTACAGACAATAAACTCAAACAAAACAAAGTAGTATAAAACCAGATAAAAGAAAATAGCATTACAGGTCTTCAAGTCGGGTAACAAGAAATGAGCAATGGCTACTCTAGTGTCTCATTTTTCAAAAGAGCTGTTCCTATCTTCTCACTTAATGAAAAGCTTTTAATCTTTAAAAGAAAGAATCCTAAAATATCCTGATGTTAACCAGTTTTCTGTTCTGTTTTTCAGTTTCCTCGTTTCTACCTTACAAAACTCATAATTCTGCTGTTGCCCAGTGGGAGCTCACCTTCTATTTTGCAGAGCACAGGCTGCCCTAAATCATGAATCACAAATGAAATCCAATTAAATCTATAATTTAATTTGTTGTAATTTTGTCCTTTGACAACTTTCTGAAAGACAGACATACTTGTGCATTTCTTTCAGTAAGCTAGAAAATAGTTGTTGACATTTTCTGACATGCTGGAGAGCAATAGAATCAATTTAAACAGACTGTAGACACAGGAATTTCAAAATCTTACTGACAGTGGAGAAAACCAGCAAACATTTTTGTTTCTTTTTTTTTTTTTTTTTTTTTTTTTTTTTTTTTTTTTTTTTTTTTTTTGCTCTTTTTGAGACAGGGTCTCACTATGCAGTTCAGGCTGGCCTTGAGCTCACTTTATAGCCCAGGCTGGTCTTGAACTCGCAATGATCCTCCTGTCTCAGCCTCCCTAGTGCTGGGATTACAGGTGTGAGCCACCAGGCCTGGCTTGCGGTGCCACTTTTGCATCCTATCAACTGTCTCTAAAGTGTGGCTCTATTTCTATGTGCCATATTCTGTTCCAAGGAACTATTTGTTTATTCTTGTACCAGCACCTTATCATCTTAATTACTGTAGTTCTGTTAAAACTCTTAATAATTCCTCACCTCATGTTTTTAAAGATTGTCTTGTCTATTTCAAAAGCTTTGCATTTACATATAAATTTTAGAGTTAGCTCTCTTTTATACACACAGATATAAAATGTGAGATTTTGATGAGAATTGTATTGAACATACAGGTAAATTTGAGTGGCATTTGCAATATGGATTTTCTAGTCCATAAACCCAATATTTAGGTAGATTTTCATGTAATTTTTTTTTGCCCCTCCTTAGCTTTTATTGTTTTTTTTTTTTTTTTTTTCAGCACCGAGGATTGAACTCATGACCTTGCACTTGCCAGGCAGGCGCTTAGACCACTGAGCTAGATCCCCGGCCCTAGCTTTTATTGTTATAGTACTACCTACTTTCTGAAGGACACCATCAAGACAGTGGAAAACAAAACAGAAAGTTGAAGAAGATATTTATAACACACACACACAACAAATGAAAAAGCTCGCATCTAAAATTTATAAAGAATTTCTACAGATTGATAAGAAAAAGGCCACCCAATTAAAAGTGGACAGAAAAAATAGCAGGCATCTCACCCAAAAGGCGGATTCAAAAGATCAGTAAATACATAAATAGGTGTTCAACTGAATTAGTAAGAAAATAAATGCAAGTTAAAACCATGATGGAATACCTCTACATATTCAAACAAAAGATGAAATTAAATGACAAACAATTACGGTGTTGTCAAGGATGGGCAGCAACTGAACCTCTCATATTGTGTGAAAAGGAGAACAAATTAGAAAAACTACTTGGAAAACTCTCAGTATCTACTAAAGTTTAACATATACATACTCTAGGACCAAGCAATTTAGCTCATAAGTATAATATACAGTATATCCAACAGAAAGGTATACCTGTTTATAGTAGCAATATCTAAGCCCAAAACTGAAAACAACATACATCTCTATCAACCGCAGAATGCATAAGTAAATTTGGTATTTTCAGATGCTAGAATACTGTCATGAAATAAAAATTAACAAATTGCATCTTCACATAATAACATGGATGAATCTTGCAGAAATATTGTATATATAAAGCAGATAGTGTATGATTACGATTTTATGAGACTCAAAAACAGGCAAAAAGGGGCTGAGGATATAGCTCAGCAGCGTAAGCACCTGCCTGGCAAGCACAAGGTCCTGAGTTCAGTTCCCAGTACCAAAAAAATTAACAGGCAAAAATTAATGATGTAAAAAATCAAGGTGCTGGCTATGCCTAAGAGGGTAGTAGTGACAGGAATGGCAGTACAAGAGGAGGCTTCTAAGGGTGATGGTAATTTCTGTTTCTTAACTTGGACTATGATCATGTAAGTGTGGTATCTGATTTTTATTGAGCAATTACAATTATATATATATATATATGTGTGTGTGTGTTATAGTTTAACTTCTTTTAAAAAGTGGAAAGTTTTGGCTGCTACACAAAGAAATCGCACCCTTTCACACAGTACAAAGCTATTGCGGAAATGAAATTGATAGTTTCTTTAGACTTGGTTGTTAATGAGTTTGAATTTCCCTATTAAACTCACCGCTGTTAAAATAAAGGCCAATTTATGAAACCATAGTTCACATCATCCACTTTTTAAAAGAAGAGTAGAAATATTATTATTTCCATACAAAAATCCTACCGTTTAAATATCAACAATTCACTGAACTATTAAATACGTGAGTGTAAACAGTTTACAGAGTATCTATTGTTGAAATTTTCTTTATGCAAAACAGGCAAGAAAGACTTCTTGGCTTCCTGCTGCTCTTCAAAAAAGCAACAAAGGCTCAGTCACTGCAGCCAACTGCTCACTTTCTCCATATTGGAGGTGTTTTTTTTTTTTTCCTGATTCCCTGCCTCTTTTTCGGTCTGCTAAAAAGTACAGTTGGACATCATAAACGCCCATCTTTTCCTCTTATACTGAAGCAGAAAGCATCTTTCAAAGAGGAGAGTAAAGAACAATGTAAATTGCTTATTCTTTTCTCACCACTAGAATTCCCTGAGAACAACCTCTTATGAGGTTAAGTTTTAGACTCCAGATAGACCTCAACCATCAACTTGCTCAACTTCCTCCTTCGACTGATACCCCACCCTGCAACTGTGGATCACAAAGGGTGGCGGTAAAAAGACTTCACTGAGTCCCCTTTCCTAGCTAAAAGCACTTAAATCCAAATCTGAGTTTGCACAGGGATAGAAAAGATGAGCCAACAATAAAAGAGCACAGGCAAGGGAAGTACTCACCCAAACCAAAGAGACCAACCCCATAGTCAAAATCTTGTAGTACTTGAATTGTCCCGTAAACAGATCCATGCTATCTGGATTCTTCTTAAGTTGTCAGGATGAACCAAGGATCCAGGTAAAGCATAAAGCAAAACAAATCAACAGACTCCCTCATCATACAGGAGGGAGTTTACTGTGGCAATATTCCCACTTCCGTGAACTTTGTCATGTGTCATATGTACATATTCTGTAAATACTGTGCAGTCTATTCCAGCCCTCTGTCTCTCAGGGATCCTCAGAACTCACCCTTTCAAGTCCCAGTTTCCTACCAGAACCCTAAAGTCTCACATGTGACCTTTGGAACTAACACAGATTCCTGTAAACAGACAGGTTTCATTCTGGCATGTTAAGGATGCCCTTGGATCTCTGCACTAAGCCTGGTTTACACATCTGAGGAATTAGTACTTTCATGAGTGTTTTATTTTTATCTATTTATTAATTTTTAATTGTGAGGCAGGGTCTCACTAACTCACAAAATTGCCCAAACTGGGCTTAAACCTGTGGTTTTCCTGCCACGGCCTTCCACAGTACTGGGATTACAGGCATTTATCACCATGTTTGGTTCAAAACTATTGTAGACTCAGGTATAGGCAATGATTCAATACATAAAATGCCACCAGAGAACTTCCCGTGTGTCATTCACTTGCAAATTTTCATGGAATGTATTTGCTGTTTGGTGTAGTTGTTTTAATGATATGGGAGAACTTTGGAAAGATAGATTCCCTGTGAAGGGAGATAGCGTCTACCTGAGAGAGTCCACATAGCTTTTTCAGAGGTGTGTGGGGGCCAGGGCGGGACTCAGCATGTGTCAGTCCAGTCCTCACTGCTCTGAAATGCATATGATAAAATAATAAGGCAGAAAAATAAGAGTTGGCTAACAAAATTTAAAAAGAAGAATAAAAGTTTGTCAAAATAATGACCAAAGTTGGTACTTTTAATCAAACTTTGAATTTGGTTTAGAGATCCTGAAAAACCTTTTTTTACCCTGGGTAAAAAGGGGCAGTGTAAGCCATTATCAGTATTTCCTGCCCTTCAGTCAAGCACTGAGAAGTCCACATGATTTTGTCATAAACATACACAGCCTATGTACTTTCTATTTAGTCTCTTTCTTTAAGCTTATTCATGGTATGTCTTAGTTACTATTTTGGTTGCCGAGGCAAAATACCTAACACCCAAAGTTAAAAGGGGAAAGGTTTGTTTAACTCAAAGAGCTTTCAGTCCATAATTGGTTGACTCCAAGGCAAGATGGCTTAGCAGAGAGCCATCACAGAGAACAGTTCCTGGTGTCCACAAGATAGCAAAAGCAACAAAGGGATCTTGAAGTGTCTTTATGTTCCTTTTATTTTATCTAAACTACTTAGGGCAGATAGTACACCTAGCACCCTGGGCCTAGCACTGCACCATGAATCAGTCTCAGAGTCACACACTCTAGATTCAGCCACCTCTCAAAAAGTCCCACCCACAACCACATGAGGCTTTGGGAGGGCATCTAGATATAAGGCATAATATTCTGCATCTGGCTTCCTAAAGACTCATGCATATCCCTTTATCCAAAAAAAGCATTTAATCCATCTCCAAGATTGCCAAAGTCTGAACAGTTTCAGCATTGTTGAAAAGTCCAAGTCCAAAGCCTTCTCTGATACTTAAAGCAAATTCTTAGCTACAAGTCCCTGTAAAAATGGAAAGAAAGTTCAACACTTCCAACATTCAATGACAAGATAGATATTTCCATACATAAAGTTATAAGCAGAGGGATACAAAAGAATGGGACCAAAGCAAGTCCAACCTCCAACAGGGTAAATGTTAAGTCCTGTAGTTCCATGTGCAGGATCTGAGGTGATCTGTGGCAAGATGTGAACTCCAGAGGGCTTGGGTGGCTCCCCTCCTACAGTGCTTCTCATAGTTGTAGCTCCCATGGCTTCTCGCTTGGGTTGGCTCTAATCCCTTCTTGCAGTTTTCCTCAGATGATACATGTTCTTGATTTCTCCACACTTCTGGTTCTCTAATGCACCTTTGACTTCACACTCACAGCTTTACATACTGCCCTCTTAGGGGTACAGTGGCTGGCTTCTAGGTGGAAGTCTTCCTGACCCCACAACTCTTGCATTCTGCATGCACCTAAAACCAACACCATGTGGAGGATGCCAAGGTTTTCTGTCAGCTGGAGCAGTAGTCAGATGTGGGAGATGACCTGGGCAACTCTCCTTGAATGCAGAACAACTGCTTTAGCATTAGTTAAGTCAAACCCTGTCTCCATGTACTGATATGAACGGAGCTGGCTATGCTATTTCCTTTTCCCTTCAATTGGCTCTAAGCAATTCAAATAAGGCTAGCTAAGGTACTGGTATGTAATCCTTGAAACCAGTTGACAGTTTCCTGTTTCCTCAAAGTGTTTTCCCTATAAATGATTGAGCACAGCAGGATGGCAGAGCCATATAGCTCCAAGAATGTCAACTGGGTTCAAGCCACAAGATAAAGAGGATATGACTTCCCAGGGCATAAAAGTTTACATATCAGAACCTGAAGCAACAGCCTCCTAAATCACTCAAATTCTACCTCAGTTGAGTTATGTAGATTGGTCTTTCTACATACATTTCTCCCTGCATATTACAGAGGTGGTTGCTCTCCACCTGGCCAGCTCAGTTCACATTTCTCATGTAATTCCTGAATCACACAGTCACTCATTCTGGAGCCACTCCCTTCTTCATGAGATAATAAATTCTGGGTGAGGCCTTGGATCAAGGCCTTTGTTCTATGTATCCTCACCTGGACTGGACTCAGGACCCCTTGGCTGCCCATAACTTTGAATATGTCTTAGTGTCTTTATTCTCACCATGGGTTGCACTGGAGATGGTAGCATTAGTTAAATCAAACCCTGTCTCCATGTACTGATATGTACGGAGCTGGGCCCCTTGCCTTCTTGGAGCTGGAACACCTTGTTTACATGGTTTGTTTTGAGCTTTCTGTGTTTTCAGGGCTGGTCTTGATTTAGCCTCACATGTGATCAATCTTCAGCTTCAATGGCTCCCTACAATTTTTGATGGGTACTGTAGGTTCATTATATTAGAATCTCTACTCTTGTATGTTTGAAAATTTCTGTAATAAAAGATTATAAGGAAAAGGTAGAAAAAGACAAGACAGCTTTCACTAACTGCTAAATTGTGGTAAGGAAAAGGATGATCATGGAATTGTTTGCCAAGGAATAAAGGCCAAACAGGTCATACTAAATTTTAAAGTCCAGAGCTCATATATTGGTTTTCATTTTGCAACTGTAATGAATGGTAGCACTAAGACTGCAGCATATTTTATGTGGAGATGTACAGACTCATGCAGATGTACACAGTCTTTTACTAATGTCCCAGAAATTACCTGAGTTTTATTTTGTTTTATTTTAATCTCATTAAGTTTTTAAGATTTTAAAATATTTTACTTTATGCAAATTAAATGATTTAAACATTTAAAATAATGAAACTAATAATTTGAAATTAATTTAAAATCTAAAATAATTTTTTGAAATTAAAAGCATATAGAAATGAAAAGCTAACAGAAAAGACTTCAATTTATTTTTATTTTTATTTTTTTTCAGCACCAGGGCTTAAACTCATGACCTCATGCTTGCCAGGCAGGTGCTTAGGCCACTGAGCTAGATCCCCAGCTCTTGTCTTTTTGAGAAAGGGCCTCACTATGCCATTCAGGCTGACCTTGAGCTCATTTTGTAACCCAGGCTGGTCTTGAACTTGCAACGATTCTCCTGTCTCAGCTTCCCGAGTGCTGGTATTGCAGGCATGAGCCACCATGCCCAGCAAGACTTCAATATTTTACATAAAAACATTAGTGCTTTTTGGGTCTCTTATAAAATACTATGAAGACTGAAAAAACAAAAGCAAAGCAAACTCCAGAGTAAACAAGTATGGGCAATACCTGAGACCCTAAGGAAAAGCTACACTAAATGTAGTGGCTTGGCAGCACTCACCAGGTATCTGTAGGTTGAAGCAGCCCCTCCCTCACAGTGAGTCCAGGGTCAGGGAGAAAACATCACCTGCATCCACCTTCTTTATTGAAGTTCCTCTCTTCATTCTCCCTGTGGGCTTCAATTCTTACTTTGAATCCTTCCTGGGTCCCAGGGACCCATTTACCTCCTTCTTCTCTTCCTCATGTTGCTACATTCCAGTATCTGGACACTAAATGTTGTAGAGGCTCTTTATCTGCTGCTCACCATTCTGCCATCTTCCTGGAAGTCCTACCAGCAGCATTTCTATCAGTCTTCTGGTCTTCTGAGCTCTGACCAGAATCTTCCATCAAATATAGCCTAACACATTCCAGCTTTACTTTTTCAGTCAGCATCTCTGAACCTTTCCAAACTTCCCACAAGCCATTCTCAAAAGACTCCTGAACCACATAGTCAGGTATAGTCACAGCAATGACCCCACTTCTCTGGTACCAAATTCTGTCTTAGTTACTCTTTTCATTGCTGAGACAAAATACCAGGCACCGAAAATTAAAGGGAGGGAGGGCTTATTTAGATCATAGTTTGTAGGGGTTTCAGTTCATAGTGGACTGGCTCCAAGGCAGGGTGGCTGGCAGAGGGCCGTCACAAAAGAGAAACTGTTCATGGTGCCCACAACATAGCAAAAGCAACAAAGGAAGCTTAACAGTGTTTTATGTTTGTTTTATCTTATTTAGACTATTTAGGGCAGGTAGCACTCACACCCTTAATCCTGGTGCCCTTGAGCCTAGCATTTCTCCATGAATCAGTCCCAGCATCACACACTCTAGGTCCAGCCACCTCTGAAAAATCCCCACCTATGACTTCATGAGGCTTTAGAAGGACATCTAAATACAAGTCACAACATGGTAAAATTTCAAAGACATCTATTTTGAAAAGAAAAGCAATACTATCTATAAAAGTAAAGCCTTGGATGTCAGTTATATTTATGGAACATGTCAAACACACATAAGAAAAAACTAAATTTTAGTGTTGCCACCACCCAGCTCTATCAAATTGTAGCAGTTTGCTATACACACCTCAAGTCTGTGTAAAGATATATAATACTTCCTCAATTGCTTTTCCTTCAGTCTTTTCTAGGTAATTATGATGCTTATGATTGCCAGGTGTTTTAGTATTATATATATATATATAGAGAGAGAGAGAGACTATATCTCAAGCTGCCTCCTCCCTTAAAAAAGAAGAAAAGAAATAAAACTGCAACTTGCATCCTTGTATAACTGTTTATAGACAGGTATAATCATTTCTATGACAAATTCTCTGTTGCTAAAGAACAAGGTTAGTTTCTCTCAAGTCTGTGATGAAGTGATGCTTTTGTAAAACATAATAAAAATGAATTGCTATGAAAAAAGGACATATTAAATGTTTCCTTGAATAAACGGAAACAAAACTTTTGTAAATAAGGAGGGAAAAAGGGGTTGAAGGGAGGAAAGAGGATTGGGGAAAAAAGAATCAAGACATTATGTACAGGTACAAAATCCTGTGAAGAATGTGATCATTATGTATAAGTAAAATGTACCAAGAAAATTAACTTAAAATATTGTTTCCTTATCTTCTTTATATTAGAGATGGCAAACATAAAAAATGCAGAATATTTTCCTGTTCTTTCATCTGGCCTCATAGAATATACCTTACACAAAATGCAAACTCCAAATCATGCCTGTTGACAACATAATCCTTCAGAGTTTTATGCATTTCAGAATTAGACGTGTTTCTTAATCGCAAAGCTGGGTAAAATGTCTTCTTTCTATCACAATCATGTTCAAACTGCACAAACAAGCAGAAAAACTGCCTTTTAAGCAATATCTCTGTGTTTTTCCAGTTTCAAAGAAAAATATTCTATGAGCTTCCTTTTGTGATATTAGCTAACTATTGAATATGTTACTATGTATAATGTCATTGGGCAGTGACTATATTATCTATTACAAATTTATCCAATGTTTTTTATCAAACAGTGCAGTGGCTGGTGAGTTGTTTGCCTGGGGACTTACCTCAAGAGGGGACAATTGACTTGGAGCCATTTTGGAGAGAGGCTAACTGAGCTCAGGGTTCAGAGTGGCTGCTGGCTCCACCTAGTGGCTCCTAGCTGAGTTCAACACCAGAGGGGTCCCAGGGACTGCTGTGGACTGGGAGGGTCTGGTTGCAACCTTGCAGCTGGAGGCCAGCCTGAACTTCAGTGCAAATAGGGGTTTAGGCTCCCTGGGATTATCTGCTACCCTACCATAGGGCAGTAGTTTACTTGCTGGGATTAATCGATGTAGATCTAGACTCTGTTCATGTTGTCTACCAGTGCCAATGGAGACATGCCTTGAAGTGAACTTTTAAAAAATCTTTTTCTCTCTTGTTTTTTAAATTTTTTTGTTTTTATACTTTGTTCTTGTTTTCATATGAGTGTGAACATGTTTTATAGTTCTTTTGTTGTTCTGTTCTGTGCTTGTTTTTATTTTTTATTTCTATCTTTCCCTCCAGTCTATTGCACCACTTTCCAAAAGTTTTCATAATCCTCCTTTGTTTTCTAGTCTTACTTCTAATTGACAATAGGAAAATAGCATGACAAGGATTAGTCAATATATGTTAGTTATATCCATCAATATTAATGCTCTCAATTCACTGATCGAAATGATGAATGGATTCAGCATAATGGATCAGGAAGCAAGATCCATCAATATGTCATACACAAGAAACACATTTAATTCAAAAAGAAATTCATAGTCTGAAAGTCAAAGAATAGAATACAACTCTCCATGTGATAGGAACCCACAAACAGCAAGGTAGCTATTCTATTTGCAGATAAATTGAATTTCAATCTGAGACTGACTAGGAGAGACGAAAAGATCACTACATGCTTGTAAAGGGAACAATGCAAGAGGAAGTGATAACAAGCATAAATATATATGTACCAAATACAGCACACCCAAGTATCTAAAACAAATATTAAAGGACATGAAAAATAAAATAAGCACTAATACAGTTCTAATGGGGGATCTCAATACCCCTCTGTCACAAATAGATCAACTAGACAGAAAATCAACAATGGAATATTAGAACTGAACCAAACTTTTGAACAAATGGACTTAGTACATTTCTACAGTGTTCCACCCTATATCACCAGAATACACATTAGTCTCAGCTGCACATAGGATGTTATCCAAAATAGGTCACATACTACCTCAAAGAACATGCTTAACTAAATGCAAAGGAATTTAAATTATCTCATGCATATTATCAGACCATAGTGCAATGAAATTGGAAATCAATGGCAAAAGAAACCACAAGAACTTCACCAACACTTGGAAATTAAATACCACCCTCCCGAACAACCAATGGGTCACAGATGAAAGAAAAATTTATAGTTTTCACAGTGAAACAATAACGCCCATACAGCATACCACAACTTACGGGATCCAATGAAAGCAGTCCTATGAGAGAAACTTAGAGCAGTGAATTCTCATATCAGAAAAACAGCAACCTCAAAAAACAACTTAATATTGAACCTCAAGAATCTAGAAAAAGAAGAGCAAGTCAAACCAAAGCTTCTACATGAGAGGAAGCTATAAAGACTAGAGCAGAAATTAGTACAATGGAGACTAAGAAAATGATCCAAAGAATCAATGAATTGAAGAGTTGGTTCTTTGAATGTTTAAATAAAATTGACAAACCCTTAGCCAATGTTATTTAAAAACAAAGAAAAGACTCAAATTCATGTAATTAGGAATGAAAAGAGTGAAATTACAACAGATCTTCCAGAAATTCAGAAGATCATCTGTATCTACTTTGAGAACCTGTATTCTAATAAGAAGGAAAATGTGGAAGAAATGGAGTTTCCTAGATACATATGCGTTACCAAAGAGGAATCAAGAAGCTATAAAAATTCTAAATAAAATAATATCTGTTAATGAAATTGAAGATGAAATTAAAAATCTACCAACAAAGAAAACCCCAGACCCTGACAAATTCACTGCTGAATTCTACAAGAAATTTACAGAAGACCTGATACCATTTCTCAAACTCTTTAATGAAATTGAAAGGGAAGCAATACTCCCAAATTCATTCTTGGAAGCAAGCATTACCCTGATACCAAAACCAGAGAAGGACCCAACCAAGCAAGAGAACTATAGGACAATCTCTCCAATGAACATAGATGCAGAAATCTTCGATGAGATACTTGAGGCTGTGGGGATTGGGAGGAGAATACTCAGCAAGAGGACAAAGCATGCCCTCCTGTTAACCAGCTGGTGCACTGACTGAGAAACCAGAAGAGCAAGTCTCCACCCACTGCAAGCAACTGGCTGATTCAGTGGACTCAGGGTAAGACAGCAAGTGAGGTAAAAGGAATAGCTTGATCCTTAAGTTGTTTGATTGACTTTGCAGGCCCAGAGCTGGTGGTCTGGGCATCTATTTGGAGGATGGCAATGTATGTTGTGATAACTGTGGGGGATTTCCTTCTGCCTTGTTTTTGAAATCCAATGTTTTGTTTCATTTTACTATTTGTTTTATTCATGTTTCTGGTAACCTGAGCGACTATTCTGAAGATAACAATATGCAGTATAACAACCATTGTTAAATTACTATCATCTTGTTTTGAAAACCTATATAACTATTGTTTTGTTGTTGTCATTTTGCTTTTGTTGTTGTTGCTGTCATTTTGCTTTTGTTGTTGTTTTTGAGGTTTGTTTGCATCTTGATTTTCATATTTTTTTTCTTTCTTCTCTTTAAAATAAAAAAAGTGTACAATAGATACTGGGACTCGGGAAGAAACCATTCAAGGGAAGGGACAAACTGTGATGGGGGAAAAGTAGAATGGGTAAAGGGAAAACATATACATATATACAAGATAGTTAAGGTAGTTATACAGCTAGCTTCTGTTACATCATGCTGCAGCAATATGTCTACACCCATGTTTATAGTAGCACAATTTGTAATAGCTAAATCTTGGAAACAACTCAAATGCCTATCAACCATGGAATGAATAAAAAAGATATGGTATTTTTATAAAATGGAATATTACTCAGCAATAAAGAAAGATAATCTTGAGGTTTTTATAGGTAAATGGAGTCAACTTGAGACCATACTCATAAGCAAAATAAATCAAACTCACATTTGTAAATATTGTATTGTCTCCCTAGTGTAAAAAAAAGCTGAAAGAGTACTAAGATCCAAGATGTACAATAGATATTGTGATAATGAAAAGGAAAGAAAGTGCTCAAAAGAAAGAACAACTGGGATAAGGGAAAGGAGAG
This sequence comes from Cuniculus paca, assembly GCA_004365215.1. NCBI lineage: Eukaryota > Metazoa > Chordata > Mammalia > Rodentia > Cuniculidae > Cuniculus > Cuniculus paca. Next base: position 123 of record RJWT010039482.1, on the reverse strand, counting down.
AAGGAAGAAGGGAAAAGATTATATGTATATAGGTACACATATATATATGTATGTATATAAACACAAGATAGACAGCTATACTACTAATCTCTGTTAGTTCATCCAAAAGAACAGTTTGTACTT
>RJWT010039481.1:0-12661 GCA_004365215.1 Cuniculus paca | reverse complement strand
AAAAAAAAAAAAAAGATGTTACAACAAATCCAAACAACACTAACACCTGAAGAGCAAAATAAAATTAATCTCTTCACACTCTGAAAGAATGCTATCATTTGGTTAACCCTTCTCTTATGAATCACCTGTTGTATTCACGTGGACACATGCTATGTCCCCTTACAAAATAGACATTCATCAGTGCTGCTTTATGCCAGGCAACTTGTACAAATTTTTCTTCTTTATTTTTTCTTCTTACCTACCTTTTCCAACATTGTCCCTTATGTAAATTTATAATATATAATTTACAAACACATATGGCTATATGTAGGCACATGTAGATTTATCATATGTATTCATTATGTTTGTGTATGTATACATGTTTATAGTAGTTGATATACATATATTTCCTTGTATAAATTTGCACTTGCACATCAAACACTTATTATTTATGCATATATAATTACATATACACATAGATAAAATTATAATAACCATAGGCAATTGTCAGTTTTCAACTATGTTTACTTACAAGATCGTCAGATTTGTAGGATATATTCTGCAGTTCAACAGATCTGCTTGTTTTAATGGTATTAAATGATTTTCTATGGTGCGAATAAGTCACAGTTTACTTAAACTTTCCCTTGTTGATACATATGCAGTATTCATTTTTCCCAGCACAAGCAATACTCAAACATTCATCACTGTAAACACATTAAGAATAAGCAATGCGTTTATATCTGAGGACTGTGGTCCCAAGAATATACTACAGATCTTTACCAAAGACATTTAGATATATTATCAACAAAGATATATTTTAATAATCTTAAAAAGATTTTGATAGGGTTTACCAAACTTTTAATTTAGTCCTTTTTGACTAAAACCAAAAAAATTCTGCTGAATAATAATGATAATGCTTATGCCTGCCTTTTCTGGATCTTTCAATAAATAATTTTAGTCTCTAACTTTTAAAATTGATATTCGTGTTTTACATTATGTTGATTTACTGTAGTTAAGTACTTTTGAAATTTTCTATTTTATGTAGTTTTATTTGGAATACTTTTTTAGTTTTTTTGTTTTATGGAAAAAAGGTAAAACAAAATTTCATAACAAAATAATAGGAGAATAACAATAGTTAATACATTGCATGTTATCTTTAAAGTACTTGCTCAGAATACAGGATACATTCATAAAAATTTCTCCAATCGATACTAGCACAAACTTTCCATTTCAAAGAGCTAAGAGACATGATTAGTGTAATTGCTTGCATTTGTTTCCCTTTTCCCTTCTGTCCTTTCCCCTTTCACCCATCCTAGTTTCTTTTTCTTTTGAACAATTTCCTCTCATTTCACAATATCTGTTGTACATTTTAGACCTTATTTACTCTTTCAGTGTCTCACACCAGGGAGATGATGATACGTGTGAGTCTGATTTATTTCACTTATGAGTATAGTCTTAAGTTAGTTTTTGAAACATGATTGAAGCATCTATTACTTTAAAATTTATAAAACATTATTCTTTAAAAAACACTTGTAGTGGATAAAAACTGTTAGGAAGAATATGAAATGAACATCCATGAATAGACTGTCCAGCTTCAAAATAGAAAAAGTATTCTCCTAATTTCTGAAGTTGTCTTTATCTCTTCACTGTTCTCATTGTTACACTTGTGTGCAAAAGTCTGTCCAGATTTATATAGCTTTTTATTATTCGCATTTTAGATATGTAATTTCAACAGACTCAAGTATATACTTGAAGAAATGATATATTTTTACGGATCTTAAATTTAATAAAAATAGTGCCATGTGTTTTGGGAAGTGAGTATGTGCTCACGCTACCATCGTGTACTGTTGATCCTGTGTGTCACATCACAGGATTAAGAAGCCTAGCAGATTAGTAAAGCATCCTTCTGGGAGTGTCTGGGTGGCCCATGGGTGCTGTTATGGATTAGATCAAGAATGACTTCAGTAAGTTAACTCTCCTTGGCTCAGAGGCAGGGCTTTTGTAAGGTGAGTGGTCCGTGGAGGCACTAACACTGAATGAATATGCTGTGAGAAGGTGAGGGACTTGTTAGCAGAGACAGTCCACTGCAAGCATACCTGGCAGGTTGTGTTTCCTTTCCTGGCTCCACCTTCTCTCTCCCTGCTTCCTGGATGTCATGGCATAAGCAGTTCCACAGTGGTGCTCTGCAGTGCCGCTTCAGCATTAGAGTCAGATAACCACACACTGAAACCACGCGCCAAAATAAACCTTGCCTCCTTTAGTATGTGGGTTTCAGGCGTTGTGTCCCAGTGATGAGAAAATGCCAGCACTGCCCATTTGCTTGCTGCCTGGATGCCATGAATGGTGCAGCTTTCTCTCCTTTGTGCTTCCCCCTCTGTTGGTTCTGCCTGGGACCCAACTGATCATAAACTGAAACCATAAGCCAAAATGAACCTTTTCTCCTCTAACCCGAGAGTGTTTAATATTTTGCCCTCATGGTAGGAGAGTGACTAATACGCATTTCTATGCTCAAGAAATACTCATGAATATATATACAAGGAGACACAGAGAAAACATGTATCAATAATATTTTTAATGAACAATAATCTGAAAATAATCTAAATGCCTATTACAACACTAGATCAATAACTAGTACACACTACTAGAAGTAAATAGATGGCAGATAGTTCCAACAATATAAATGAATCTTGCAAAGTTAATTTTCATTGGAAGAAAGCAAATCATAAAAGATTGAACCTATTGATTTTTATCCTGTAGTATATTAATGAGAAGAATCATGTTGTTTAAAGAGCCGTTAAATGTTTTGATTTCTTGAAAAAATCCTATTTGGTTACAGTATGATTTGTCTTTGAAATTATTCTTTCTAAAACACTTTTTAAAAACATTTTCATTGAGGTTAATTCAAATATTGTAAAATTAACACATGCAAATATTCAAATTGGTGACTTTTTAATGTATCAAAGAATTGTCCATATTTGCCAATAGCTACTAGTATAACATTTGTCATCTTCAACAATCTTCATACTATTTAAGCAACGTTTCCCATAATCCCTTCCCTCTGACCACAGACAAACACTAGGCTACTTATTATGTGCATTTGCTTATTCTGGATATTTTACCTAAAAAATAAATACAATGTGCCATCTTTTATCTTATTTTTTTTATTTTAAAGAGAATTAAACAAAACAAAAAACAAAAGAGAACAGAACAGCGTTAAACACAACAAAGCATTTCATAACAGAACACTGCAAGCAATACAGGGCTTCAAAACATAACAGGAGATTAACAATGGCTACCCTAGTATCTCTTGTTTTCTTCGAAATGGTTGTTCATACATTCACACACAATAAACTCAAACCAAAAAAAAACATAAAACCAGATAAAACAAAAGAGTGAAAGCATTATAGGCCTTTAAATCAGACAATAAGAAATCAACAATGGCTACCTTAATGTCCTTTGTTTTCTTCAAAACAGCTGTTCATATCTTCTCACATATTGTAATCGAATAGTAGAAAACAGACTTAAACCAATCAAATCAAAGAATAAAAGCATTATTGGACTTCAGAACCTTTTCCCCATATTTATTGGGGATTTTGTACCTTATTGAATCTTTCAGTTTCTTACACTAGGGAGATGATGCGGTGTTTACACATGTGAGCTTGATTTATTTCACTTGTGAGTATGGTCTCAAGTCGCATCCATTTACCTATAAAAGCCTCAATGTGATCCTTCTTTATAGCTGAATAGTACTCTATTGTATATAAGTACCACATCTTTTTTATCCATTCCTCAATTAATGGGCATTTGGGTTGTTTCCAAGATTTGGCTATTACAAATTGTAGTGCTATAAACATGGGTGCACATGTATCACTGTGGTATGATGATTTCCCTTTTTCTGGGAATATGCCCAGAAGTGGAATAGCTGGGTCAAATGGGCCTTCCAGTCCTAGCTTTTTGAGGAACCTCCAGACTGATTTCCATGGTGGCTTGTGCCATCTTTTATATTGACCATTTTTCAGTTGGAATAATGTTTTTATGATTCATCCATCTGTAGCATATATTATTAATTTTTATGGTCAATTAATATTCTGTCATGTGAACCTAATGCATTTGTTTAATCAGTCATCAATTAATGATTATTAGGGTTTCTTCCTTTTTTTGATTGTTTTGAATTGTGCTATTATTAATACTCCTCTACATGTCTTTCTTTGAATATATATTGTTACTTTGTTGGGTATACCCCTAAGAATGGAATTGATGGGTCATATGATAACTGCATATTGCTCATTTTAAGTTAAGTGATAACTTCATATTGCATATTGCACAAAATGTTTTACATAACGCAAGTACCATTTTACATTTCCATCAATAATGTACAAGTGCTCCAATTTCTCCACATCTCCACCAATACTTTTTATTACCTCTTTTTTTAGCTGTATTAATATGTATTGTGTGATATGTCACTGTGGTTTCAATTTGTATTTTTTTGCTAACTAATAATGCTGAGAATCTTTGCATATTCTCTTATTTGTATATTTTCTTTGGTAAAATGTTTATTTAGATCCTCTGCCCATTTTAATTGAGTTTCCTTTTTTCTTGATATGGTTCTGCAAACTTTATTAATATCTTATTCAGAATTTTGTTCAGAATTTCTCTTCTATTCTCATATATGAGAATAGAAAAACTCATTTTTCTATATTATGGAAAATACAAATTATATTAAGAGTAATTATTTTTTATATAATTAAATAGACTTGTCTGTAAGGTGATGTGGTCTTGAAGCTTTTGAAAATATTTGAAGTTTCATACTTAAAATAGCTTTTCTGATTTTGACTTCCTTTCAATTTTTTTATTTATAATTTTAATAATTTTTTTAAAAAATCCCAATTTCCCTTAGGCAGGTAAGTCAGTTACCATATGAGTGTAGAATTCCCATATAATTACCTTAATTCTCTAATATTTGATTAGATGTCTTTATCTATTCCTAGTTGGATAGATTTTACTCCGTATTCCATAATTAGACTTGTGGGAGTTTCTTTCTTTAAATAGATCACTTCTAATACATTTATAAAATTTAAATTCCTATTTTACATATCTTAGCTTTTAAATTTATTCTTTTCTTACTTTCTTGACTCAAGAAATTATTTTTCATTTCTTAGAAGAAAACCTTATTTATTTCTATGTAAATCTTTTCTTTTAGCCATATCCTACAATTTTTGTACAAAGTCTTTAGTTTTTCACTGCTTTCTGGGCAGCTCACAATCCCTGTTTGACTTTCTTTTGATCTAAGGCTTGATAAAAGAAGTCTTTCTTCACTTCAGAGAGGTAATTATTATTAAATAATTATAAAATCAGCTATTTCTCAACTGGGTTATATTAGGGAATGTGAATTATAAATGGTATGTGTAAAATTATTTTACATGTAGTCAAAGATATAATCAACTTCATACTTCTGAGAGACAAGAATACATTCTTAGTTGAGGTGTTATCAGTGTCCATCAAGCATAATAATGTATATTGCACATACATATAAACTATATTGTATTGTTATTTCTTCTCCTATATTTAGATTTATTAAATAATGAAAATAATATAGTAAATTTTTCAACACTAATTTTATCCTGTCTGGTTCTATTTGAGTTCACAATCTTTATGATTAATTTGCTTTGCTGTTTAGTACACACAGGATTATGCCTATAAAATATTAGTGCAGATACAACTTGTTTAACGACTGAGTTTGGTTCCTGAGACTAGGTCATTAAGTGAATGTTTCTTTCTGGGAAATTAATGGCATGAGTGTTTTACTCTAATATAGTTTTAAAGTTTAAACATGCACTTTATGTTTTGATCAGCCCGTGTGTGTGTGTGTGTGTGTGTGTGTGTGTGTGTGTGCGCCTGTATGTTAGTGAACTTTGTTACCACTGAAGATACCTCAGAATCTTTACCACGAGATGGAAATTATTTTGTCTTTCTGAATTTTGCAATTTAATAGTCTTGCTCTCTTTCTCAGTCATTTCTGTTCTTATTTAAACTGAGCACCATTGGTAGATGTGTGTGCATATACTGGCAAGTTGCTGTGGCAGGTGTTTCCCAAGTGACCAGGAGTTTGTTATCTGAGGCATAATTCCTGCTACTTGCAATCTGTGCTTTCACATGGAGAGACATTCAGTATAGGGTAGGAAGATGTGCCTCAACCTAACTAAATATTCTCAACGTGGGTACTTCTCTTATTTTAGCAGATGTGCTGCCAAAGTGAGCACAAGAGTACTTCCCTTGTTATCTGGTCCTGGCGTAGAAGGGAGAGCTAAGGGGAGAACCTCTTGACAAGATAGTGTGGGTTCCAGCAAGACCTGCTGGCTTTACGAAGCGAAGCACCCTTGTTTCTGCAGCCAGGCTCATCACAACTTTTCACTGTATTTTGAAGGAAAGTAGACTAAATATATTTACACTCTTTAGTGTCTTGTTCTGCAGTCTTCATTGTACTTGTTTCCAGAGAATCTTGAACCGTCGGTTTTTGCCGTATCACACTGACCCTTTCCGGTTAGGTACACATCTTGTGACTACTCAAGGAAGCAGTGGAACAGATGGACATACATGTGTCATGTTTCTCTTCATGCAGGTCCTGGAAAAACTGGCTGCTATTGTGAGATATATGAAATAATTTATTTTCCATGTTTTTTACCAAAGAAGCATGGCAATCATGCTTTTCCATGAATACGTCATGCATGAGAAGTATATCATGAATGAGAAGTGGGAAATGGAAGGATATGAATCAAGGCACAGAGTGATGTCATCTTCCCATAGAGAAAAATGAAACTATCTAACTAGTGCAGATGTAGGATACACGGCATGTGGACATACCTACGCTAAAAATAAAAGACAAGACAAAACCAAGTAAGCTTAATATGTTTCTCAGTAACAGAAAGATTCAGAATTCTGAGTTTCAGTCCTGTTCCCTCCCACTTTCGCTTTATCTTAGGAACCCCTCTTATCTGTATGTGTAAAATGAGAAGAATAATCCTCCAAGGGGTCATTACTAAAGAATTGTCATATAGTGCCAGGCATCGAGCACAGTACCTTGTGCTGCTTCTGCTTACTTCCTCATATGCATATGTAAACTCAATAGAGTGAAACTGTTAACCTTTTTCCCAAAATTTTAGCATTCCTTCCAAACTCTAGACCTGTAGAATCCAAAAAGTATTTGAAATGTGGCTAGCACCACTGAGCAACTTAATTTTTGTTTTAATTAGTATTAGCTTGTGTAATTAAAACTTTATAAACTGTAAAGCAGTACAAAAAATAGTTGCTCTTTCACACAACTTCATTTTTTTGTAGAAATCCAATTCACTTTAGTCATTTTTCATGCGAAGATACTACATTATGTTGCAGGATAAGTGCTGAGTTTTTCTGGGGTTTCTGGTATCTTATTAACAAACTGACAGTATGTTGAAATGATAGTTTATCAATATGGAGTTAAACAAAATGTGTATTGAACTCAGTTCCTTTATCTTTACTTCTTCAATGTAGCTACCAAAAAAAATTGGAAATTTGACTTGTGCCTCACACTGTATTTCTATTGGGCCTCACTGGTGTAGGTTCCTTTGACACTTGCAGTCTACTTGCAGGCTTGTGGAGAGAGGTAAGCAAAAGTACGGCCAGGCAAATTAGGACATATCTATTCCAAGGTCGTAGGACCCACACTGTGCCAAGTCTCATTCTAGAGGGCTCTCTGGAGCAGGTAACAGTTACATTGCTCCTCAGCTTTGTAAATCCAGTCACTGAAAAGCTATGCTCAGACAAATTCTGCAGGTAATGTCTAAGTGAGGCCATTCCTCAGTTTCTCCAGTTTTCCATATTCCTGCCTAACCTAGTCCTTAATTTTTAACTGTGTCATGTCCCTTTTTCTTTTCCTTCCTTCCTTCTTTTCTTCTCTCCTTCCCCTCTCCTTCTCTCCCTCCATCTGTTCCTGCTTTTCATTTATTTTCCTCTCTTTCTCTTGCTTTCATCTGTCCTTGAAAAAAGGAAGAAAACTCTTGTGCACCATCCCCCAGTTCTCCTTGGTTCCACCGTGACCCAGTGACTACTGTGAGATCATTGAGACACCTTTCGTGTCCCCTCTCTACTGCTGGATTCAGGAACCACTGGGCTGCATTCTCAACAGGGACTTCTCCCTTGCCAAAGCTGAGCTGGATGAATGAGGACCTGAGGACGTTTCCCTCCCTCTCCCAGCACGATGATGCTGGCTCCAGGAGAGCATTCCTCCCCTGTGGTTTACAGCAGCATACTGCCACATCAGCAACTAACAAATATTTTGACAGAATAATTGGAAGCTAGGGTGTTTTTCTTAAGTGTTTAAACTTTTATTGTGATCGTACCATCAGAATAATGCCTCATATTTGTCAAGGGCTTTGTAGTTCGCTTGTGCAGTCACATCCATTATCTCACTAGATCCTCACGTTAGAGTCATGCAGGGATGATTTTCTCATGTTCTTGGATGTGGAGATGAAGGCTTGGAGAGGTTAGTAAACAGTCGGAACTTCAGCCTTTTAGTCAGAAGTGCTGTTTACTTCCCTCTGTATACACAGTTTCGCCTAACATCTGACTCCAATCTTTGGTGCATAATTGAATAAACTCGCCAGGTGCCTTTGTAATTCTTTTTGTAATTAATTTGCAGCTCACCACAAGATATCTCTAATAGGCTTTGGGAAACTTGTTTTTGCTTTTTGTTTTTTGTTTTTTTTTTCTAAAATTGCCAACTCACTTTAATCCTCTGTTTCTCCAGACTATGCAGGTTTGTTCATTTTTGTGATTTGGCTCTGGTTTTTGAAAAAATGAGTACTATTCTAACCTTAATTTCAAGGAGTTTTTATTTATTATGAACTCATCAACTCACTAACTTGAAATGGGGATTCCAAAGTCATACTCAGCTTCTCACTCTTGTCTCATCCCCTGACTGTCTTCAGATCCCACTGATTCCTTTCTTAAATTCTTTTATCCTGCCCTCTCTGGCTGTCACCCTTGCTATCTCTTGGTTTGATTGTTTTAATATGGTGAGATTCTAAGTTAAGGATATTCTAGCTGAAAGTTAACTATGAAGTTCACTGTAAAATGTTCCCAAGATTGTGCCTCAGAAAACATCCACTTCTGAAATTGTCTTACTTATAAGATTTAACCTAAATACAACTGAGCCATTAATCTCTAAATTTGGTCAAAAATACCAGGAAGGTGGGACACAGACTCATGCCACCAGAGTGATCATTTCTTCTGTACATATGTTGAAATCCCCAAATCATCTGTTCTGAGCCTTAGAAGTACAGTTATGTTATACATGTGCTGAAAACCTCTACATAATTTCCTACTTTCTCTAGGAGGCTGACTACACTCTAGGAGGACTTAGGCCTTAATTCTGTTCAGAGAAGATTCCTATCCTGTCTTATAAAGTCCTTACCTTGCCTGTTTCTTAAACTGTGTATTCCTGTACCCCAAATACCTGCATGTTTCTGAAGACTCCACATTTAATCTTGTCCCCAAGATTTTTTTTTAACAAGTGATATTTCTATCCCTGTAACTCTCTTTTATCTTCATCTGATAAAATTCTGCTTGCCTTTCAAGGCTCAACCGAGATATCCTTTGTATACGGTTTCTCTAATTCTGATAGTGTTCTTTCTCAAAACACTTTGACTCACCTGCCCCGCTTAAACATTTAGAATGCTGCAATTGTTAGCCTATTCCTTCAATGGGCTATGCTTCCCTGCTGTGGGGAACAGGCCTTCCTTCTCTCTGTGTATTTTCTAGGCCTGGTTCTTGTTCATAGTAACCTCTCAGCAAATGATTGATGGATGAATGGGCATTAGACTTCTGAGTTTTCTCCTGGTGCATACTCCAAAATCCCAAAACCATCTGTCCTGAGCCATCAGCATGTGAGGGTCTCATATGAATACCCTAGTATGATAAGACATGCTGAGAACAAACAAAATTCATGCTACTGTGGCTTACTAAAATGAATTTTTATAAATACCACAAATAATGATATTTTATTAAGGTCAGCACCCACATATGGTTTGGGTTATTATCCTTTAAAGAATTGTCAATTTTGGTACCATGCGCTGGATTCATGAGTTTATTTTGACATTTTCAAGACATTCAGGCAGCTCGATGATGGTAATGCAGAGCTGCAGAGTCACAGCGTCACTGGTATTCAGCTCAATGACACTGCGGATCTACCCTAGAATTGACAGGACCACCGTCCCCTGAAGCCGGGCTACTCAGCCGTGCTTGTAGTGATGCGCTTATAACTGTTTACCCTGACGCATCCTAAAGGAACTTAAGAAAACAATGCTATCTACTCTGTGTAAAATGACCCTGCTTCCTCAGCAGGAGTTCTTTTAAGACTATAATCCTGGGATTTTGGATAACATGGCTTTAATCCAGCTTTCTTCTTTTCTCAATGTGTGATATGAGATTCATTTTCCCCATCTGGAAAATGGGACAAACAATTCACACTTTCATGGAGCAATTGAAGAAGACAAAATACGAAAAATACATACAATAGTGATAATTTTGTATCAAAATATCTACCAACCTAAGTCTGTTATATCTTAACTCCAAGAGGTAGATGTTAAATACACTTTAAGGTTCCAAGCATCTGAGCTCATTCTTTCCTACCTCATATGGAAGAAATAGTTGATAATTGTGTACTGAATAAATGCCATAGTTGTAGGATACTAGCCAGAGCTATGGTACATTCCAGTCCTTTCCTTCTTTGAGAGACTTAGGAGTTCTTTGATATGGTGGCCCATCATTCTGTTGCCCAAGGAGGGAACAGAAGAATAAAGAACAAGGCTCATTACATCATACATCGAGTGTGCATTATTTGCAGGTACCTCATAATATGAATTCATGCTATGTATATTTAATCTTCACACTATCCTCATAATGGGTTTTCCAAACATTTATACACAAAGATCAGGCTCAGACCACAATAAGTAGTAGAAAATTGACTAAGATCACATGTCGGTATAAGCAGAGTCAAGATGCAAGTTCAAGGCTACTAAAACTTTGTGGCAAATGAAAATATCTGTAAAATCTTGAACAAAATGCATTTTTTGAATGAAAACTTTCCTAATCTTGGGAAAGGCATAGCTATAAAAGAAGCCTGTATGAACCCAAATACGCATGGCCAGATGTAATCCTCACCATGACACAGTGGCACCTCGGTTCACGAACCTAATTTGTTCTCAGTTTGGTTCACAAACAGAAGTGTGTGGCAGAATTCTGTTTTTGTTTGCAAACTCTGCATTGTTGAAAAACCCAACCATGGCTATCTTTTCCACACAAATCGTAGAACAAATTCAGTTTGTGAACCACAGCACCCATGTGTGGCCGAACTGCCACGAGTACAAGACTAAGAGAGAATTCTAAACTGCAAGAGAAAAATCTGGAGTCACATTTGAGGGAAACCTCGTTAGACTAACAGCATATTTTTCAGCAAAAACTTTAGAGGCCAGTGTGGAATAGAATAATGTATCCAAATAACTGTCAACTAATACTACTACATTGAGAAAATCTAACTTCTGAAGCGAAGGAAAATAGACTTCAGGACATGCAAAGGAATCTTCCAGATTAAAAAAAAAATCTACAGAAAAATATCAGAGTGAAATTATAGGTCAGATCAAATGGATGTAAGAGAGCATTCTATCCAGCAACTGGAGTAGGTACATTTTTTTTCTTCAATACGTGGAACATTCTATAGGCTACACAATATATTCAACTATAAAACAAGTCTCAACAATTCAAAAACTTGAAATCACACCAACTATCTTTTCTGACAGTGATGTAATACTAGAAAGTAATGGAAACTGCATAAATTCATGGAGACTTATGCTACTAAATTAGTAATGGCTCATTGAAGAAATCAGAGGAGAATTTAAAATTTTTTCAAACAAAAGAAAATGGAATCACAATGTGTAAAAACTCATGGAATACAGCAAGAGCAGGATTTCCTTCTTAATAGAATATTTTCCATTCTGATAAAAATTTATTTTTAAAACCTTGTGTTTACCATATCTTTGTAACTTGGGAGAACCCACGAACGAAAGAGAACAATAGTTTAAACTACTAAGTTGAAGTGAAATTGAGATTTTAGCCTTCTGACACATCTGAAATTATAATTAAATCTTGGATGTGGCGTATATGTCCATCAGTAGAAGAATGGATAGAGAAAATGTGGTGTTTACACACAATGGAGTTATACTTTACCATAAAAAAGAATAAACTTGAGTTTTTTTGTTCGAAATCGGATCACCTTGAGATCATAATGTTAAGTGTAATAAATCAGGTACACATGACTTCTCTACATAATAAATCCAAAATATAAATAAAGAATAAAATAATCTGGGGGTGGTGGTACGTGCCTACAATCCCAGCACTCAGAAGACTGAGGCAGGAGGATCACTATGAGTTTGAGGCCAGCCTGGGGTACAAAATGAGTTCAAGGCCACCCTGAATTGCATAGCAAAACCCTTTCTCAAAAAAAAAAAAAAAAGAGTAAAATAGAGGGTAGATAATAAGAGGTAGAAATATATAGAACTTTCTCAAATTATAATGAATATCAAGAGACTGGTAGAGATTGGTAGGGGGAGGGGAGGGAGAGGGAATGGAGGGAAAGAATTAAGATGTGTTA
>RJWT010039480.1:0-12595 GCA_004365215.1 Cuniculus paca | reverse complement strand
TAAGCTCTGACCAGATTCTCCCATGCAGAACTGCCTAAGCCATTTCAGCTGTATTCTTTCAGGCAACATCTCCAAATCCTTCCAAATTCTTCCCACAAGCCATTCCCAAATGTTCTTGAACCACATGGTCAGGTACAGTCACGGCAATGACCCCACTTCTCGTACCAAATTCTGTCTTGGTTACATTTCTCTTGTTGAGACAAAATACCTGACACCCAACAACATGAAGAAAGGGAAGGTTTATTTCTTACAGTTATGGAGGTTATAGTCCATTCTCAGCTGGCTCTAAGGCAGGGTGGCATGGCTGAGTAGCAGCTGTTCATGGTAGCCTCAAGCAGCAAGAGCAAACAGCACAAAAGAGGGAAAAGCATGCCTCCTTCTTGACCTTACATTGCATGCTAGCTCCACCTCTGGGTGGGTGCAGAACTCACACTGCCAATCCCAGTGATAGAAAACAAATCAATCACAAACACTAGATTTAGCATTTCCATGACTACATGAGGCTTGGGGGGCCATCTAGACACAAACTATAACAGACCATGATAGGGCCCAATTGGAAGGAGTTAGATTATTGGGGCCATTATATTGAAGGGGATACTGAGACCCCAGTCCCTTCTTTTTTTCTGGAAACTATGAGGAGGACAGCCTCCTTCTTCATGTGCTTCTGTCATGATGTCCTGCACTATGCCACCACAGGTCCAAAACAAGGCCAAGTTACCATAGATTGACAAGTCTGAAACCATGATTCAAAATACATCTTTTTCTCCTTTTAAGTTGAATATTTAAGGTGTTTTCTAACAGTGATGGAAAGTTGACTAACACAAGTACCCTGAAAGTATTACAGGAAATCTAAAGCCGGGACTGGAAAGAGAAATTTGCCTGGTTAAAATCATGCCCTGCATGGGTGGCAAAGATGATTCTGAAATACAGGTTATCAACTTGTTATCCAAAGCCCTTGGTCAGATGTGTTTCAAATTCAGAATTTTTCACATATGAGAAAAGTAATATGGAGAATATGCTACATGTAATACAATATCTCTACTTTAGGTGTTTGGTGCAGCACTCAAAAATCTGACACTATTTCTGTAGCACAATGTTGAATATTCTTTTCTATTTTAAAAAGCAAAACAGAAAAAAGGATAGAAATAATACAGTATTTCAAAAAAAGTAAGAAATCAACACTAATGCATTAATACATTAATACATTGGATATTGTTATCTTAGAAATAATTGTTTGGATTACAAGATCTAGGCATAAAAAATGATCAAACAATCAAACAATGACAGCACTTAGCAGGATAAATAGAAACTCATGCAGAGCTTCATCTTAGTTTAAAGAAAGTTTTCCAACCAAATGAGTATGTGTTCAACTTGGAAAGATGTTTTCCTAGTTCAGATTTGGGGGTGGGGGTAATATGGTTTTTAAGAGATTGGGGTTCTAACACATTTTCTCTGAATTTTGTGTGTCCCTTAGCCTGGCCCTTTCCTTCAAAAGGCCCACAGTTGCTGAGGAAAAACTGGATTATTGTGGATTTAGATTCCCTGTTTTACTCTACCCAGAACCTCTGAGCTTAAGGTTCTGCTCCTGAACTTAGCCCAAACCCTGGAGTCTTTCCCTGCATGTGGTACCCTAGAGTCACTCCCTGAAATCAAACTTCCACTCTGACCCTGCCCTCACTCTGTCAACCAAATGCCTCTGAACTTTAGTTATACAAGTTCACGTGTTTTACCTTGAGATTCTTGGGCTCCAGGTAAGTATTCTGTGACTGTTAAGTTTTGTTTTTTTTTTCTACACAGAAAAATCTGTGGAGTAGGGGAAGAAAGTTGCTTATATTCTCAGCCTGCATTTCCTGATCCCAGCTTTAGTGTTTCTCAGATATTTTTATATGTAAGTTAGGAGGTGATACAATTTTTCTCAGATGTGCAGGAAAAAACTCGAGTTTGCTCAAAAACTCCCTCCTTGGCTGGATAAAAATAGGTATTGAATACAGTCTAACATGACCAACTTTTCTAGTATTCTAGTATTCTAATTACTTAACAGATTGTGAAAAATTCAGTTTTTCACATCTCTGTCCTATTTACTTCTACTCGTGAAGACAGCAATCAGAGTGTAGGAACACTTGTTATAGGCTTAAGACAGCAGAGTACTGGGTCTTTAGAGCCAGGACATGTCTTCTGACTCCTCTGTATTTTGTAGTTTCCCTTTCAGCCTTGTCACTACCCACACAGTTGGTCTTTGTAGTTGACATTGGCAGCCAGTATAATCTGTGGCCTCATCTGTGAGCTTGGTCATGAACTGTGGTCTATCTTGGTGTGGGTGGCTTCATCTTGCCTCTCACTGACTCTGTAGACCTTTCTGGGTCTAAATCACTCACCCTTTGCATCTACTATGAAAGTCACTTTAAGCTCCTCATGGTACCAGAGGGCAGACCTATGGCTTTCAAACCCATTGACTGTTTTCAAAGATCCATTTAAGTGCACTGAGAATCCTATCAATGACTCGAATTGTAGTAAAGATTGCTGGTGAGCAAAGAAAATGTTCTTTTCTATTATATAATAATATACAATTATAGCTTACAAATATGATTGACCAGTTAGACTACATTTCCCAGCTTTCCTTGTATTTAGGTTTGGTCACATGACCAAATTCTGGCCAATAATATGAGAAGAGGTCATGTCTGTCCATTAGAGCCAGAGGGTTTTTTGTTTTTTATTTTAAAGAGAAAAAAAGATAGACAATGAAACTGAGTTACTGAACAGGTTACTAGGACAGTTACAATAGTTGATACATTGTGTATTGTTGTGTTCCTAGTAGTTATTCAGAGTACAGGATATAGGCCCCATATCTTGTCTAGACAATATTAGCACAAAACATTCCAAAAAATAGAAGCTAGTTATATAACTATCTTAACTATCTTGTGTGCATATATATTTTTTTCTTTTTCCTTTTCTTTCTTTCTTTCTTTCTTTCTTTCTCTCTCTCTCTCTCTCTCTCTCTCTCTCTCTCTCTCTTTCTTTCTTTCTTTCTTTCCCCTTTCCCCCATCACAGTTTGCTTTTTCTTTTGAATAGTTTCCTCCCAATTCACAATATCTACTGTACATTTGAGATCCTATTTACTTGTTCAGTTTCTCACACTAGTGAGACAATATGATTTCGGGTCCAATTAATATATAATATGATTAATTTATATATATGGGCATGATTAATTTCACTTATGAGTATGGCCTTGAGTTGTACCCATTTACCTATAAAAGTCTCCAGTTTATTCATCTTTGTGACTGAGTAGTACTCCATTATATAAGCAAAACCACATCTAGGTACCCTTGGTTCATAGGCACCTAGGCTGTTTCCAAGATTTAGCTATTACAAATTGTGCTGCTATAAACATGGGTGTACATATATCACTGTGGTATGATATTTTTAATTCTTTTGGGAAAATACCCAAAGAGGAATAGCTGGGTCAAATGGGACCTCTAATCCTAGTTTTTTGAGGAATCTCCACACTGACTTCCACAGTGGTTGTAACAGTTTACATTCTCACCAACAATGGAGAAGGGTTCCTTTTTCCCCACAGCCCTGCCAGCATTTGTTATTGGTTGATTTCTTGACGATAGCCATTCTTCCTGGGATGAGATGGAATCTTGGAGTTGTTTTAATTTGCATCTCTTGAATGACCAATGATGTTGAACATTTTTTCACAAATTTATTTGCCATTTGTATTTCTTCACCAGAGAAGTGTATATTCATATCAGACACCAATTTTTGGATTGGGTCTTTGAATTTGGGGGCCTGATTTTTTTTCAATTCTTTATATGTTCTAGGTAGAATCCTTTGTCAGAGGGATAGTGGGCTAAAATTTTTTCCCACACTGTGGGTTTTCTGTTCATACTGTTGGTGATTTCTTTTGATGTACAAAAACTTTAATGAGATGAGATCCTGGTTGTTGATTCTTTGAAATACTTCTCGTGCAGTTTGGTTTTTGTTCATGAACTCTCCACCTACCCTGATGTCTTCAAGATTTCTACCTGCTTTGTCTTCCAGTGGATTTAGTGTTTCTGTTTTCATATTTAGATCTTTGATCCATTTGGACTTTAGTTTAGTGTGTGGTGATAGACATGGGTCTAGTTTTAGTCTTCAGCATGTGGACAGCCAGTTTTTCCAGCACCATTTAGTAAAGAGACTGTCATTCTTCCAGTGAACATGTTTGGCTCTTTTGTCAAAGATAAGGTGGCTGAGTATATTGGAGTTGTGTCTGCATCTTCTTTTCTGTTTCACTGATCCTCAGGCCTGTATTTTTCCCAATACCATGTTGATTTTATCACAGTAGCTTTGTAGTATAATTTCAGGCCTGAGATGGTGATGATGCCTCCTGACTTGTCTTTGTTGCCCAGAATTGCTTTTGCTATTCTAGGTCTTTTATAGTTCCAAATGAATTTTAAGAGTTTTTTCTAGATCTGTGAGGTATGTTAATGGTATTTTGATAGGGATTGCATTAAATCTGTACAGCAGTTTTGGGAGTATGGGCCAGAGTCTTATACCATTGAGTGTATCTTCTCCACTCTTCCCTTCCTACCTACTGGAACCCAAATATGGTAGTTACCCAAGGGCAGTCACATATGATTGGTGACAATACCATATATCCTGAATGAAATGCTGACTACCAGCCTGAAAAATCATCTTAGGAAATATCATCTTTGTTTTCCAGTTGCTGTATAGTTGGAACCATTGGTTACAGCAGCAGTTTTCTAACAACAGCTACAAGGAAATGTTGTCAGTTACAGAAAACCACACCTGGACTTAAACTAAGTAACCAAGGTGGAGTTCTTGGGTAAAAGTCCTGTATTACTGGGTACTTTTCATCCTATCTGCCACTTCTTCCTGTCTTGGAGCAGGGAGACTGGTGTCTACACATGTCTTTATCCTGCCTCTTTCTCCCATTCCCTTTCCATCATTTGTATCATACTAATGTGAGTTTTGGACTCCCCCCACATCCTATAAGCTTTGGACACCATTCCTCATTCAAAATATCCCCTTCCACCCCTCAGTACCAAGCCTTCTCTACCTTTAAATATGAGCTTTTCTTGCTTATTGGTCTTCAAGCTTACTGTTTGTGAAACTCTATTTTGAATCATAAACATGGGAATGCAAAGAGAAAAATTCATTAATAGTTTCTGAAATATTACTTTTTATCATGTACACAAAAAAAGAAAAAAGAATTTACAAGATGTTTACAATGGTTATGATTGCATGATGAAATCACATGATTTTTAAGAATCTTATGATTTTCTTTACTTTTTGACTTTCATTCAATGAACATGTACAACATGGTTTTTTTTTTTTAAATCAGTGAAAGTTACTTTAAAAACATGCCTGCAGTGCTGTCGTTTGGGAATTATTGCTCCGTAGTAGGTAAGAACTTGAGGCAAATTACAGCCTCTGTGGGAGCTAATTTAAACTTGTTAGAGCAGTTATATTAATTAGGTTTTAACTGACACTTAACAGCAAGGGTGGCAGGCTTGATATAACTTAGCAGGGACTTAGAAAATTAAGGACAATAGCATGCAGATTGTTTTTCTTCAAAGCATGCTCTGTTCAGAGGAAACGGTGAATTGAGTAGTTTCCTTAAAAATACTTCAGTGCTTTAATTTAGTCTTTTCCTGGAGAGTCACATGAGTTAATTTTCTAAGATGAAACACAAAGTCATTTTTGTTGGCATTCCTTCTTTGCTAGTCCGACAAGGGAATCGTTTCAGGCTTCTCTGGACTCTTTCACATTTGGATTATTGTAAATAAATCCTGGGGCACTTTTCTTCCCATAACAGAGGGACACAGAGCTCTCTTCTTTGGTAAGTACATTTTCTTAAAAAGATAAAATATCAGAGTTTGATTTGTGCTGTCCAGGAGGAAAGAGAACTGTAGAGCTTTCAGGAATCTGTGAAACAAACTTGCCAAAATGACTTTGCTTGGCTGACCTGGGCCAAACCTGGATGAAGGGAGGACTTGAGACAAAGGAAGGGAGCCTCAGCATGCTTTGAGGAGTCAAAGAGCCACTGGAAGGAAAATGTGAGTTGACATCCCAAGCAACAAACTGGAAACTCAGCTCCCAGGGAAAGAAAGAGGTTAGCGAGAAATTCTCAACTCTGTATTTTTGCTTCAGGTAGGTCTGGAGGGAACATCTTGCCCCTTGCATATGAGAGGCCAACAAATATGGTCCCCATCTCGAGTGCACAAGAACTTCCTAAGCTGTTTTCATTTTTCATTGTGGAAACCTCCACAGACACTCAGACAAAATATAGCAGAGGGGACTTGCCAAACACCTCTAGGGCAAAGGTTTCTCTCTGCAGTTCTAGCAAGCCCAGTGTATTACCTGTCTACTGCCTTCCAGGCTGGGTCTTAATCACTTCCAGCTGTACTGGCTCTGGCAGTCCTTCAGCCCCGCCCCGTCTGGCCTCCCTGCCCTCTGCCTCTCTTGGAGGGAAAATTAAGTATTGCACTTAAATACCCCCCTTAGGATTTGGGGATCCTGAGCAGAAACATCACCACAGCATCCATCTCCAGCAACAGATGACAGGGCTGCCTTGCCCCACATTGGGGTGTCTCCTTTCTGCCCTGAGGCTGAGCTCCCCTCTCTACTCCCCACCCGAATCAGTTGCAGCTCCGCATACAAAGAAAAGTAGTTAAAGCACAATACAGTGGTGCTCCCCTCAAATGCCCACTCTATATCCACACCCCCAAATTCTCCACTAGAATCTGTTCCTCAGGGCTAAATGGACACTTTCCAGGCTGTCCACTTTGAAAATACACTTATTTCTATCAGAGCGGCCGAGGTAGGCATCCAATCAGTTTAACACAAAGCCTAGGTAATTTGGGGAGATTGAAAATCCATGGCTGGAGTATGAATGGAAAGTGACCTGACAGCGTGTCACCATTCTCATCCTGTCTCTTTTACTTTACCAATCATAGAGTGACTTTTCCTTATAACTAGAGGTGACACTTCATTATTCTCAATGTGTCATGTGAGAACTAAAACCTGAAATGGACTAAAAGATTTAGGAAAATATCTCTGCCATCTTTGGGTTCCCCCCTAACCTCAGAATCACCCAAGGGTTTGTTACAGCTTGGATTGCTGGACCTCACTCCTGAGGTTTCTGATTCAGCCAGTCTTGCTTAGGAATTTACGTTTCTACCATGTTCCCAGGTGAGGCTGCTCCTGGTCTGGTGACAGTATTTTACAAATTACTGTTCTACATGATACCAAGAATTTGAATTTAATTCCTCAGGTAATGTAGGATCCTTAACGGATTTTAACCTAAGTCGTGCAGTGTCAGGGAATCAGGTTTGCACTTTGGGAGATCAGAGGCTACAGAATGGAGGACAGACTCTCAGGGCTGCAGCTGGGAGGGAAAGGCTGGCCAGAGGCTGCTGGCGCAATCCAAATCACTTGCACGTGAGGTGTTTCATTTAATGTTTCTGGGTGAGATCCTGAAGTAACAGTGCTCTGTACAGCCTTCAGGGGCCTAAGTAAGGTAGAGAGCTGAGAGAGCTGGTTAAAAGAAAGCAGTAAGGGGGCCTAGAGGGCCTCTGAAACAAATGTTGGCCATTTTCCAGTTCTGCCAAGGGCTAGTCTTGTTCCCAGAACAACAGACTCTGACCTCCAGGTGAGGTCTGCAGAAGTGACACTCACCAGGCAGGCAGACCTTATAAATAGGTAAGGCTGCTGTTTTCCCATCCCTCCTCCCTCTCTTTCCTGTGGGGCAGTGTTCCTCAGGGAGTCCTGCTTGGAGAACCGGTGGTGATAATTGCAGGAGACCCAGAGTTTCCCTGCCTCATCTTTCAGTGTCAAACAGGCAGGCCTGTAGAGCGGGAGATTTCCCAAGTGTTCGGGCCTGTTGGAATTGGCTGAGCCTGGTCACTTTGACTTAGTGTCTAAGGTGTAATTTTAGAAGGATATTTTTTTAAAAGTTTATACCAATGGCACTTTTCTAAGAAGGATGGGTATGGCTATTGGCTTGCACACATAGTAAAAGACAACTTAGAATTTAACTGTGTATTCCAGGCAGTAAGTGGAGCTACATCAGAATCTGGACAAATAATCATAACACCTATAAACACCTTCATGTGAGACCCCTGCTTAACAACTTTCAGTGTATTCACATACCTTCCAATGTCCCTTGACTCACTTACATGCCACAGAACTTGTCACAACAGCCTACTCTGAACCTGGTTTGTATATTTTTCACCTTTTTCTCTCTCTGGACAATTCTCCAGCTACAAAATAGCTGTCTCTTCACTGTCTTCCTTTTAAGTTCTGACCATCTCAAATTTTTTGAACACCCTGATTCACTGTTATCTCTTTCCATTCTGAAATCTCATGTCACTTACTGGAAGAGTTTATCCTTGGCTCCTTAGCATTTGCTCTCTGGGGTTGGTTCTCTTTTTAGGAGCAAAGTTCTGTCTCCTCAGATTTTTAGTAATTGCTAAAGCCTAGAGTAGGCAAGCCTCATATGTCTAAAGGTGAACCATTATATTTCTACTGAATTTGCATGAGTGTCATGGCAAATGTGTCAGCTTAATCCTAAATCACTGAATGATGAAACCCAACTACAAGCAGTGACATCAGAAATTTGCTCTGACCTCTTTTAAACTGTATCCTCAAGAGTGTTGGGAAATTAGTCACTGGCACCAAGGCCGCCAGTTGACAGTCAAGTCATAAGCAAAGCAATGGCTCCCATTCCTGTCCACAAATTCAAAAAAATCAGACTAGCCTGGCTACCTGACATTCCTATCCTTGGGCCTATTAAAGAATTGTGGCTAGTGGGGTGGGGAAAAGTCAATTTCATGTTCAGTTCTTCCTTTCCAAGGATGCCCAATCTTGTTTGGTCAACTTCCTTCCCCACATAATGATGTGCGTCAAGAGGACTAACCCAAGTTCCAGGCTTGCAGGTGGGTTCTGAGCAGTCTGGAGCCATGGGTCAGCAACATTTCTCAGTAAAGGGCCAAATATTTTAGACTTTTCAGGCTGTAACTACTCAATTCTCCCATTATAGTGTGAAAGAGGCCATCCATGATATGTAAATAGGTGAGCAATTGTGTTCCATTAAAACTTCATTTGTGGACATTGATATTTGAACTTCCTATAATTTTTCCATGAAACAGCCATCATTTGTTATTTCTCAACCACTTACAAATGTGAAAACCGTTCTGACCCCTGGTGGAAGCTTGTCATTTCCCTTGCCAATGACTGGTTTGAAACAGAACATGTGGTAGAACTTGTGCCAGCAGGATGTAAAATGAAGCTTGTTAGGAAATTTTGCGGAAAAGAAATCCTCACATCTGAAAAGAAGCATGGAAGAGAAGGTCTCCTTTCTGTTTCTGGGTGGTGTCCAGTCTGTATATTGCTCCTGAAAATCCTGCAGCCACCTTGTCATGTGCAAGGAAGCTGGGCTAAGGGCAACACTGAGAGAACAGCAAGAAAGAGCCTTCGAGCCCATCTTACATGAGGACACCATGATTGGAACCTCTCACACTACTCCATGAATGGGAATGGGGGAGGAGAATACTCTAATAACAGTCAGCAAGCTCATTTTTTCTCTCCTGTTATGTTAACAGCACACTCAGTGTACTGGAGGATCAACTGTCCTTAAAACCCTATCCCCTCAAATTCCTCTGTGTGTCCAGCACCCTTATGCTACTTATTCAAAAACTCCCAGAGCTCACCCCAAATACAAAATGCTCAGAGAGGGCTCAATGTGACCTAATGTTACTCCTTAGCTTATTCACCAAAGCCCAGCCCAGAGCATTTCCTCTTGTGACCTGTGACTTTAATCATCTTTCCCTCTGTTCTGAGTGATTCCAGCCTCGCACCATGATTAATGCCCCTCTCCAGTTAAATTTCTCTTCCCATGACCTGGCCACCCACCCCTATGACCTACCCGGGGCCACCCTCCCTAACCTTTTCCTTCATTCAGGTGCTCAAGTGTAGAGACAGAGAAGCTGTTATTACCCAGGGTCTGACCACACGAGATGGCACCAGTTCACAGCACCTTTGACTCAATCTTGGACATGGGGATTCAGTAGGAAGGTTTCTTCTCCATTTGTATTTCAGGCAGCTTTTTAGCTGGCTGCCTATGTTTTTCCACCGGCATCTGCAAAGTCCTCATCCTTTCCCTTACTTGCTGCTTTAGTCTCTTCCTCCTCTGTGTTTATTTTTTCTGGCTGCACAACTTGTTTTCCTTTCAGAGGACCCTTACCCAGACCTGTCATATGGATTCTCTTTAAACAAAGTGTGGAGTATGCAGAGGCAGCTGGTGGGGTCCTGCACATGCCTGTCCACACACGGGCCCCTTGGAGTTCAAGCTGCTCCCTGGCAGAGAGTGACCAAGACCCAGCTGTGAAGAGGAGAAGGCGGTTCCAGAGTAGCCGAGTGCAGGCCACACACTTCATTAGTTCATTTTGAGTAGTTTCTTTTATTCAGTTATTAAGAATGGCAAACAGTGATAGATGAGAATAGGTCTCAGATTTGCATCCTTTGAATCACTGACAGTTTGTCAAGATTAAATAAACTATAGAGAGAATAGACAGAAGTTGGTATGTGCATAACCAGATTGACTTGTAAAATTATATACAATTGCCTCATACCCTAATTCTAAACCCTCCGATTTTTCTGCAAACTCTTGGGGCATTATATTTTAATAGCCCTCTCTGGCTTCAGCTCCCTGTCCTTTTCATGTTTTTTTTCCCCATCAACCTGGACTGAGAATAAGGGCAGCTGTTCATCAGGACACAGAATCAAGTTGGACTCTGGACACAGTGGCAAATAAATCCATCCCCAGCTCAGGTCTTCAAGCTCTGAGAGATTAGATAAAGGGAAGATTTAGGCAGTGTATTTCCTCCACCCAGAAGGTGTACCATTCTGTAATTTGTTACAAAGGCAATATTTTGTAATTTGTACAAAGGTATCACAAAGCATACCTGGGGATCAGACCTCAGCCCTTCCTTGACTCCTGGGAGGGAACATCTGCTCACACCAGACATAAGTGACTTTCTTGTAAACTAAAGATATGCAGCATGTGGGTCACCTTGCACAACACACAATCTCTCTCTATTTCCCTAACCCTTCCTTGCTCTCTTATTCTGTCTTCTCTGTTCCCCACTCCTTTTCTTGTTCAGGAGCTTAGAGTTACCCTTGTTGCTTGAAGACACCCTTGGGAGTTGCATCCCCTGTGTTATGGTTTGTGTCTAGGTGGTCCTCCAAGCCTCATACAGTCATGGAGGCTGCTGAATCTAGTGTTTGTGATTGGTTCATTGTCTAGTGCTGGGATTAGTGGTGTGAGTGCTGCACCTGTCCAGGGGTGGAGCCAGCATACAATGTAAGGGAGAGTAGAAGGCATATTTTTCCTCTCTTGTTGCTTGTGGGCCACCATGCACAGCTGCCCCTCAGCCATACCACCCTGCCTTGGAGCCAGCTGAGTATGGACTGAAACCTCCAAGAACTGTAAGAAGTAAACCTTTCCTTCCTTCACTTTGAGCATCAGGTATTTTGTCTCAGCAACAAGAAAAAAGTAACCAAGACACTCTGCCTCCAGTAAATTTTAAAAGTATTGCTTAAATAAATGTAAAGCTCTCCCTATAGTGATATCGAAATAGTACCATTCTCTCTTAGTATGTCCATGATGAGCAAAACAAAACAATCTTTGCTAAACTAGAATACACTGCGTGATCAAATTGCTAAACACCATTGCTTGTAATACACATCTTAACTCCAGGAGCAGGAAACTATTCAATTATTTTCCCTGCCTCTTCCTTTCAGGTACTCGAACCTGTTCTGTGGAATTACACTTCCTCAGGTTGCATGAAGTACCTGTTGTATCCATCAGATTAATAATTAAAAAACAGATAGAGAAAGAAATGATGCCCCTTCAAACTGTCTAATCACATGTAATAGTGAAAACTCTAAATTTTTTTTGGAATAAGGGCCCTTCCTCCCCCCGACCCCGGCCCACTAACAACTGTTTGTTGACATTCACCTGCCTTCTCCTCTGCCTAATCACTCATTAGATTGTTCTGGGACTGGAGGATTGAAACAGTGAAAGCCAGAGCATCAAGAACAGGAGAAGTGTGTGTGCTTGGTACCCACATAATGAGTATTGATTCCTTGGGGTCCTAGTAGAAATTTAAAGCTGAGTTTCTTCAAGCCTTGGTGAGTGTTTAGATCATTTGCTTTCTCTTGAAGTGCATCTGTGGGGTCTTTGGGGACTCCTGTGCTGGACCTACTCGCCTGAAACCCCACTTGGTTCCTCGTGATTCTCTTAGCTTTCATCAGATGGGACTTCTTAATCTACTTTCTTATGGCTGTTTACCATCTTAGGGTAGGATACATTTTAAGGGGACCACAGGTCTGCTTTCACTCCCAGGTGGCCCATATTTGGTCCAAAGCAATGCCATCCTTGGCTTTAACCATGGCCTTGGCACAGTCCTCACCCATGTTGCCTCCAGCTATCCCAATCTGCAGTTCCTCAGAGTCGCTTTCCTCGGCACAGACCCACCATACACCCAAGCTCTCTCCTGGGGTCCTTTGACCAATCTTTATACAAAT
>RJWT010039479.1:0-12659 GCA_004365215.1 Cuniculus paca | reverse complement strand
GTAAAGATACACATTACATTAATTAATTCAATTTAAGCACATACATGTTTAAAGATATTAAAATGTTTTAAGAGGTTCTGGTATTATAAGTGATCAACTATCTTACTTTGGGAAATTCTTTTTTTAATTTCAAAGAGAATAAAACAAAACAATAAAATGGAACAAAACAAAACAGAAAAATATTGGATTTCAAAAACAAGACAGAAGGAAATCCTCCATTGTTGCTATATTGCATATTGTTATCCTCTAAACGTATCTCAGATTAAAGGCTTTAGGCCTGCAAAGTCAATCAAACAATACAAGCATTAAGTTGTTTTGGTACCTCAATTGCTATTATCCCAGCCTGTGTTCCTCTGAATCAGCCGGTTGCCTAGCCAGGCAGAGGGAGGACTCTTCTTGTCTCCCAGCCTGCACACTGGCTGGCTCATGGGAGGGGTTGGTTGACTTCTTGGTTTCCGTCCCAGTCCACAACTGCCACTGGCTCACAGGAGGAGCGGGTTGACTTCTTGGTTCTCCTCTTGGCCTGCACAGCTGCCCAGAAAATTCTTTATTTACAAAAGTTTACCAGTGTCTTTATTCCCTGGCTATTGAATATTCTGAGAAAAAGATTATTGCATAAAATATGTAGGTGCATGTTTCACAGATTACTATGGGAACATAAAATGGTACAACCCACATGCAGAGAAATATGTCAGTACCTGACAAAGTTACATATGCATATATCTTTGGCTGAGCAATACCATTTCTAAGACTATCCCAGAGATACAGCAGCAAAAATATGAAAACACATATGCATGAAACTATCAACTGTAGCATATTTATAATAGGGAATATTTATTTGTTAACAACCCAAATAACCACTGATAGAGGAATGATTATATAGTATGCAACTATGAAAAGAATTGAGTAAGATCTTGGTATGCTATATTACACAGATATCTGGATATATTGTTTAATTTTTAAAAAAGCAATATGAAAATGAGAAAACAGTATAAAGGATGTGTTACCTTTTGTATGATAAAAATGTATGCCTTTGTATATCTATCTTTACAAAACTAATAATGGAACAATAAACCAAAAACTAGTATAACCAGGCAAAAAGCAAAATAAATATACAGCAAGAGCTCTACCAAACTAGATAAAATCAGCACTTGTTGGCAGGAAGCATTGGCAAATATAAGCAACAAATGGAACTCTTATCCACTGCTGGAAGAAGTATAAATTGGAGCATGTACTTCTAGAAACCCTTTGGCTATACCCACTAAAATCCTGAACATATTCATACTATATGACCCAGCAGTTCTACTCTCAGCAGTATACCCACCAGAAATGCATATATATGTCAAAAGATATACAGGAATGTTTTGAGAAACACTATTGGTTAAAATCCTAAAATAATATCTTCACCAACATCAAAATGGGTAAATTATGGTATATTGTATGTGCAATACAATCAAATATGTTAACAGAAATGAAAAAGAATGAATGCTCCTACTATGCGCGGCTTGAATGAATCTCATAAATATATTGTTGAGTGAAAGGAGCATGACATGTACTATATTATTCCACTTCTCATTCAACAGATGGCAAAATGAATGCATAGTGTTTGAAATCAGGAGGGTAATTGTGTCTGGGGAGAAACAAGGAGTAGTAACCAGAAAGAACACAAGGGTACTTTTGAAGGTGCTGGTTAAGATTCTGTTTCTTTGCCTGTATGAAGGGTACATGGGTGTGTTCAGTTTATGAGAATTCATCAAGCTGCACACCTATGACCTGAATACTTCACTGAAAGTATATTATACTTTTTAAAGTGTTTAAAAGATAAAAACTTCTGAAGGGAGACAGAGAGTCAAGTGGAACGAATGGGCTGGAATGAAGACTTTTATGAATCTATATTTTCACACAACTTTGGTTTTGGAATAATGTACATGTTTTACATATTCAAAAAATGAATTCAATAAAAGAAGAAAAATATATACATGTATTAAGTGGAGGCAATTGAAATTGTTTTGCCAGGTATTGAATTCCAGAACGTGTGTGTGTGTGTGTGTGTGTGTGTGTGTGTGTGCATTTTAGGGTTTAGCATAAATCTGAAAATGGACCAGGTCAGGTCCTCTGAAATGCTGCAATGATAATTCTGGATTTAGTATAAAAGCTTGGAAAAGCATCATAAATGCTAAAAGCTCAAGCCCTAGGGAAACAAAGAAGGAAGGTAGAAAAAATGAACAGCTGGGAAAGCACTCATTGTTATCCAAAGCAAACAGATGTACTGCAGCCAGGCACGTAGTAACCTAATGGCCTCTTGGAATTGACAAAAATGTGCCTGAGAGGCTATAGCATCAAGGCACCAGCTCTGTAAGCCATGCAGTATAGTAAATGCTCAGATAGAGCCCCCACGATTTTAACCTTGGGCTGAATCATTCATCCAGGATGTTTCATACTGACCACTGCAGAACTGTGCAAAATTCGAGTAAAAAAGACTGCGAGCAGTTCACAGATGCTTCTCTTTGTAACTTTAGCTTCTTCTTCCAACACTTGATGTCAAAGAGTTTCCCAAATGGCCCTAACCTTATAGAAGGTAAAAAATAAAGAGAACAAACTTACAAATCTTCATCTTTGGGAGAAATAAGAAGTGTGATGTTACGAATATATACCAGGACTAATCTGAACCTCTACTGTAGAGAAATGTGACCCTCAATTGCTCCTATACCACAAATAGGGAAGTTTGAACACTTTTTTAGTTTAGGGGTTCAAATTTAGCCCTGCAACTTACTAGCACTTCAGCCATGTTCCTTAATGTCCTTGCACCTCAATTTTCCTCATCTATAAAATGGTAAGAACACTGTTGGGTTCTTGGAAGATGCTGATAAGGCACATGAAATACTTAATATACAATGTCATTTATTCTATTTAATATTTACAAAACCCTTATAATGCTACAAATCAGCAACTGATGCTCACTGTCATACAGCCAAAAAGTAGCAGAACAAGAATTTGAATCTAGAGCTCTCAGACTCCAAAAATTATGTTCATTTTCTACAAGAAAGTAATCATGAAAAAAAATCACATTAGTGTGTTAGCATGTGATTTCCGAAGAGATTTTTATTAGTCATTCATAAATTAGCACACACACACACACACACACATACACACACATGCATGCCAAAAATGGACAGTCAGTTCTGTTTGGAAAATGGAAGTGTGCTGGAATGGTTAAAGTGTGGGTAAGCTGGAGTTGGTGGCCTGGAGGACAATGGCTGGCATATAAGTGCCTGTTGAATGAATGAGGGCATTTAATACAGGAAAAAGGGGGTCCTCAATCACTATGATGTCTGGATGAAGCTAAGATCAGAATTTAGTGGGCAGCAGAAGACAAGAGGACTTAGGTCAAAGGATCATATATTCCAAATAAAACCAGTCATTATACAACAAAAAGTTAAAATTGTCCTGAAAAATAGAGGAAAGAATTGGTTGCTGAAGGTATATGCAGCAGGTGGAATCAGACCGCTGTTCAGAGCTCAAAGCTGGCTGGAAGTCAGAGGTGGAGAATACATGTGTAATTCATGGATCAAGGCAGTTGAAACTGGTCAGTAAAATAAAAAGAGAAGGGAGAAACTATAGACTAAATAGAAAAGCTCAATAAACTTTTATCTGTGAATCCCAAGACAGTGGCATTTGCCTACTACTCTGATTTTAGACAGTTAATGTAGTAAATATCATTTCATGAAACTTTTAATATGTGTTCTGGATCTCACTCTAATTTTTCTTTACTATGGGATGTGGCCAAAAACCTTTTGCTTTGAGATGATGGGACTTTCTAGAAAAGTATGACATTGTCAGTGATAAGAATGAGTTATGGTTGTAGATTAAGAAAGCCTCATGGTCCATATATGACTCAAGGGACTGTACTGCCCTGATAAAAATTACCATGTCCTGGTGTTTTATGTGGTGGAAACCTACTCAGCTATAAAGGAAGATAACCTCAAGGCTCCTGTATGTGGATAGAGGCAACTGGTAATAGTGCTCATGGATGTAATGGTTCAGAGTCACAAGGGTGAATTTTGTGTTGTCTCCATAACAAACTAAAGGTGTTAGTGGGATCCAAAATGCATAATACGTATTGGGAAAGTCAAAGGGGAGGAATTATCTAAAAAGGAAAGGATATGACCACTATTAATCTATTATCATGATTTGAAACTCATATTGTCTTCATTGTTCTGATTAGTTTTATTTTATTCTGATTTGTTTGATTTTATTATACTTGATGGCATGGACAGCTATTTTAAAGACAACAAAATATATAATTGCAGCCATCGAGAATGTCTAATTATCTTGTTTAGAAACCCTGTATGGCTTTGTTTGTTTTGATTGATTTTACTCCATTCTGTGTTGTTTGATTGTAATATGTCTGAAGGTGTAGGCAACTATTCTGAAGATAACAAACATCATGTTAGCCAATGCTGTTTTGCTAGTATCTTGAACTTCTGTATTGCTTATATTGTTCTGCTTTGTTTTGTTTTGTTTTGTTTTGTTTTCACTGTTTTATTTTGTTGTATTTTGTTTGATTTTACTTATCCCTGATGGTTTGGGCAGGTATACTGCTGATAACAAGAGGCATTATGGTAGCCATTATCGATTGCTTTTCACCCTGTTTAGAAGTCATGTACCATGTTCATTGCTTTGTTTTGGTTGACTTCACTCTGTTTTGTTTTGTTTGGCTGTATTCTTTTAAAAAAAAATTACCATGTCCTAAGGTCTATTTCATAGCTCCATCTGTAAAGAAATGTGATTGTGCAACCCATGAAGAGATGGCCTGTATTTTAGGTCTGACTTATTCATTAATTTTCAAAGAGAAATATGGCTGCACATAGCTGTTTTGATCATTATCCATGAGGAAAATCTGCGTAGGAAGTCACATGAGAATGTAGCTTGAAACAGCAATTATTTGATAATGTAAGTGGTAGTGACATCTGGGAATGAAAACCTTAGTGGTAAGAATTAATAAAATCTAACAATGATTGGGAGCTTACTGTGTGTCAGGTAATACATTCAACATTTACCTAATTCAATCCTTACGCTATGAGATGCAGAGAAATACCTGCCAAGCAGGTGGCATATTGATGTCAATTAGTCAGCCAACCCCATCTTCTGAACTCACACTAACAAATTCTCATTTGACTATATTTTCCTAGGCTGTGCTAACTTGCTCATGAACACTTTGGTCCTATCCCTATGTAAGCATTCTCCTAAAGGTACTCAACAAGTGAAGTGAGCACATAAGTCATAGGATGACATGGAAAATTTCCAAGGAATCAGTCTGAATTGATGGTAAGCAATTTTAGATGTTTTTATATGAAATTTACTGGATCTATTATGAAGCACAATGAAAAATTTGAACAAATGTCAAGGACAAACCTTGAAGAAATTTCATACTTGAAGATCTTGAGAGTTCTCTTCTACAGTACCTAGCAGAAAAGTTTAAAAATTATACTTATTACTACCAACCAAAGGATAACATGGAACAGCTGAATAGGCCTGTTTCTGGAATCATAATCACATACTTTTCTACCTCCCTACAGTGGTTAACTTTGAATTGGGTGTTTAAATTTCATGAGCTCCATATTGGCAATTAGCTCTTATCATCCATCTATAGGCAGTTAACTTTATCCATTAACATTTTTTCAAGATTAGAACTAATTTTCTTTCTCCAACTTAAAAAAAAGTATAAATTTATTCAAAAAGTTTCAAAAATCTAGTGAAATATAAAGAAAAAATATTTAAGTAACATATACATCAATCACAAATAAGAATGTTAGTTCACTGTGTGCCTGGAAACTATTCTTAACTTTGGGTCTACAGCATGAACAAGTTGGCTAAGATACTTGTCCTTAAAGACATTGTACTTCTTCGTTTTTGAAAATAATGATGCAGACACAGATATAAAAATTCACACAGCTAGATTGAGGTACTTCTACACATACTAGTATATTTAATTAGTTTACTTTTAGTAGCATGTTGTAAACATCATTGTACTTTATTGAATTTTCATCTACACCATGGTTGTTAAAAGCTGCACAAAAATTTATTTTAGAGATGTGGCATATAGTTATCTAATAAACATGAAGGTTTAGTTTGTTTTTGATTTTTCATTCTTGCAAATATACTAAGATGAATGTTTTTGTAGAAAAATGGTTGTGCCTACCTCTGGTTATTTCCTTCGGATGAAACTTTTAGCAATCAACATAATCCTCTTTCTAGGTCAAAGAGCATGCATATAGTCAAGATTTTTGAAGCATTGCTGAATTGTACCCCAAGAATATTTATACCAGCTTACATTTCCAAATGCAGTTTATGATAATGTCTATTCTCTCATACCCTCAATAACATTAGGTATTTATCATTAAATTTTCTAAACTAATTTGTAGGTGAAAATTGGTTTCATGTTTTAATATGCTTTATGATCTCTTGTGAGGTCAGACACTCTTTAACCTCTATGATTCATATTTTGTTAATTGCCTTTTTTGTGTGTGTTCCTTGGCCATTTTTCCTCCGTGGGGGTAGTTAGCTTTTTCTCTACCTTTTGTAAGCATGTTAAAAAATAAAGTTTATAAATGACATTTATCTGCCACATATGTGATAGTTATATTTCCCAGTTTATAACTTGCCTTTTTTTTAATTTACTGAACTTTTTGATCCTGAAGAGGTTTTCTTTAATGTGGTCACATTTGCAAATAATTTCGTTTTGTTCTGGTTTGTCACCTCAGCATCTATTATTACCTTTTGATTTCTTCTAACCAAAGAATAACATCACTAAATATATCAGACGCTTTCTGAGTGTCTTCTAGGTTTTAGAGAAGTAATGTGATCTTTCAATTTTAAGAAGATGGAATTGATGGTGGTGATGGTAGTGGTAAGCAAGGACAAAGAAAGACTGAGATAGAGACAGGGATCAGGGACAAGCAGAGGTCAGTGCTTTGAGGAATGAATATTATTGACATTTTTTCCCAGAATGGGACAAGACTATAAGTAGCAGTCTTAGGTCGGGCTCAAGAATCTTGTATTTCTAACAAGTTCCAAGGTGAGGCTTAAGACCACTTTGCTTTTTACCGGTTATGTTTTGAAATTCCTTATTCTACTCCAAATATTTCCATGTTTTACCCATCTAGGAGCTATCCCAGATCCTTTCTTCTTTCTCCACATTCAAACCTTCAGTCTGAGAGACCATGTTGGTTCAGTATCTCTTAAATTTGTCTGTGCTTGTGATTATCAATGCTGTTGCTTTCACGCAGCCCCCGTGCTCTGTTCCCTAGACAGAGCAGCACGGTATAGAAATAAATGCACAGATGAATTAGTATCAGAAGGATCAGTGATTGCATTCCACATTTACTACTTACCTGTTTGGCTTTGGGAACAATAAACTGATGCTTCTGAGATCCCTTTAAGTTGGAATTCCATCTGTTTCCAAGGCCTGCTGTGAGGACCAGTGAGAGCATGGAAGAGAACATGCTCCACATACTGCCTCCATCAAGCGGGTCTTCTATAAATAGCTAATGCCTTCATCCATTTTTTTTGTTCATCAGTTTTGATCAGTATTTCCTAACAGGTCCTCTGCTCACCTAATGAGCTTCCATACAACCACCACAGCAGCCTTTTTCAAATCATAAATCTGATATTTTAAAAAGTGATTAGATTTTTCCGTGGCTCTACAAGGTGCTCTTCTATTCACTGATCTCCATCTGCTTCATCTTATGTGCCTCCTCTTCTAGATGCTTCCTGAACTGTACACACCCAACAGTGCCATGCTGTACTAATCTCCTAGTTCCTGCTTCTACTCATACTTTTCCCCTTTTCCAGCCTCATCCAACAACTTCTTGTTATTCATTCCATAAATCCTACCATAAGTATCTCCAACTCCAAGAAGTTGTCTCTGAATGATTTATATAATTGAATTGATCTCCTCTTCTGTTGCTAATATACTATACTTTGTATAAAAGTACATTTTTGAACTTTTATATTTTATGTATAAAACATAATTATGCTTTTTATAACATTGTAGTATGATTATTAGTACTACGTTCATTTCCCTATCAGACACTCAGTTCACTGAAGAGTAATCTCAGGGATTATGTAACTTTATGCAGTCAAAACCCAACAAGTAGGATAATTTCAACCCTAGTTCTTGAAGACTGAATCACATATTATTAATATATGTTGAACTGTTAGCTTAGTAAGCCCTTACCTAGTGCAAATGACTATACCAGGAAAGGAATAGAAATCAAAGCTTTGGTTTTGTTTTCTCAATAAATACATTGTAGTTGAAATTAAAGAATCATGGGACAGAATTTCTAAAGCAATGTGTCATCAAATCTGTTACTATATAACATCTCACAACACCTTACCACTTTTTCTTATCTGTAGAATACCATAAAGGATACAATAGCGACATACTTTTAGCATACTAAGATATGATTAAGAAGTAAAAGAGAATGAAAAGCAGCAAGCTCATAATGATATGTAAATGATATCTAATCAGTCATGTTTGCTGTCATACAGAGGTCCATATGATTATAAAATATTTCTTATATTGTGAGAGCATTATTATAACATGCATCATCATTATCATTAAAAACCCATCTGTGTAAGGGACCCTGGTAGGTACCATAAAAAAGACTTTAATTAAAACAAGTTTAATCTCTATAGTTTGGAAATCAAGCTCACATGAATAATCTTCTCTACCCTCAAGAAAGTTCTCTGATACTTGAATTTTAAACTTAAATAATCTGAGCAGCCAGAACCTATTGTATTGACATTTTCACCAACCTTCATAAATCATCAAGTGCAAAAGATGAATCCTGAAAAATATTGATTTTACTAAGCTTACATTCATCTTTTTAAAATTTAAATTAGATTTAGTTATTTATATTAATACTGATTTTTAGATATTCCCTCCATGTTACTCTTAACAGTTGGCTATGGTTTTTAATTTTTATTTCTAAATTTATCATTTAATTTTCCACTTTGCTTTCAGTATCATTTTGACAAAAAATTTTACGGAACCACAAATTTTACCCTTTTGATTATAGAATCTGCTTTTTATAAAGTGTTATTTTTCAGCTCCTTATGGTTTTTTATCTTTTAAACATAAATCTTTAGTTCATCTAGAACTTGTCTTTTGGATTGTAATTTAAAAATATCTTGTGAATTATCTTCATACAATTTATTGAAAGTTCAATTTTTTTCTCTACCAAATGAAATAGTTTTGCATTCCTAAATCTTCACATATACGTGGATCTGTTTCTGAGCTATTTTGTTCTATTTCTCTATTTTTTTCCTCTAATAATATGAAATTAACTTATTTTAGTCTCATATTTCAATTTCTGGTATGGCACATTTTTGTAATAATTATGAATGGAGTATTTTCTTTGTCAGTTGAATTTTCTATCTCGTTATTACATATTTGGGAAACTAATTGTGTTTTATAAGTTTTGACTAAATCTGGAAATCTTCCAAATCTTTCTTTTTATTTCTATTCTTTCAGTTGATTATCTTGGATGATCTGAAGAGACAATTTCACTACCAGAAAATTATAACTTTGTCTCTCCTATCCAATATTAGCTCCATATTACTTGTATATCTCTTGTCTTTCCTGTGTTATTGCACTGACTAAAATTTCCAGGTCAATGTTTAACAACAGAAGATAAAATGGAAACTTCATCTTCTTTGGAAGCAAAAGAATGTAGTGAAGAGCCTTCTTAGCTTATAACTATGCACTAATATTTGTAAATTAGTAAATGACCAGTTGCTGTCTTGCATCAGTTATGAAAAAAAATAGTCAATAGTTACACTATTCTCTGAGAAAACAACTATATCCAGCATTTTGTAGATTTAATTTATAGACCTTAAAACATTCTGCAAGGTAGCCTATTATATCCATTTTGGAGATAAGGAAAGGAAGGTCTTTTTCTAATGAAAAACATTTCTATGAGTATTCAGTTCATGAGTAGTGAATCCATAAATAGAACCTAGAGCTCACTGATTCTAAACTCTTCTATCATACTACTTGCATTATATAAATACCATATGACTTGATTCCTGTAGATAAAAATAAATCATGATCTAACAATTGGTATAGGGTTGCAATAATATACCTTAATTCAATTTGAGTAAGTATTCAACTTGTGAGAATTATTTATTTATTTTGAATCAGGTGAATTATGATCTTTATTTCTTAATTTAAAATGCAATGAATCAAATGTTAAGTACCTATAGTGTGTTAGTACCTTCCAAAGTATTTATCTAACTATATCATGGAGTTATATATTGATTATATTGTGATTTGACACTTCATAAATGCATAACCTTTTCCCCAAATGTCTGTGAATCAGAACTCTGTTGGTGACAACTTACAGAATCTCAACTCAAATTAACTTAAGTTAAAAAGGGTCTCATCAATCACAGGCA
This sequence comes from Cuniculus paca, assembly GCA_004365215.1. NCBI lineage: Eukaryota > Metazoa > Chordata > Mammalia > Rodentia > Cuniculidae > Cuniculus > Cuniculus paca. Next base: position 2,198 of record RJWT010039479.1, on the reverse strand, counting down.
ATGAAATTCAAGTAGTTACAAAAACTCCACCAATTAAGAAAGGTCCAGGACCCCCTGAGTTCATCACTGAATTTTACAAAAACCAGAGAATCAATGCCAACACTTCTCGAACTCTTCTCTGAAATTAAAAGGGAAGGAACACTTCAAAACTCATCCTTGAAGCCCTCATTACCCTAATACCAAAACCAGAAAAGACTCACTGAAAGAGAAAACTGCATATCAACTTCCTTAATAAATATAGGTACGAAAATCTTAAAAAAGATACTTTCAAATAGGATTCAACAAATCATTAAAAAGATGATATATCATGACCAAGTTGGCTTCATTGCAGGTATGCAAGGATGGTACAACATACCTAAATCAATAAATGTAATATACCACATGATTAAATGTAAGGATAAAAATCACATTGTCATCACAATAGGTTCAGAAAAGGCCTAGGACAAAATCCAACATCCATTGAGAGAAAGAAAAAAAAAACCTGATGCAAATAGGTACAAAAGGACCTTACCTCAAACTGATAAAACCTGCCTATGAACAACCTAGAGCACACATTACACAAAGAGGGGAAAAACTGAAAACCATCCCCCTAAAATCCAGAATAAAACCAGGATGTACACTCTTACCACTCCTGTTCAATAAAGCACTTGAAACTTCAAGCAGAGGAATCAGACAAGAGAAAAAAATAAAAGTGATACAAATAGGAAGCTATCTTTATTTGCAGATGATATGATCCTTTACACAGAAGTTTCATAAAACTCCAACAGAAGACTTTTAGAGCTAATAAATAGATTCAATCAAGTAGTAGGATGCAAAAATTTTGTACACCCATAATGAACCTACTGAGAAAGAAATCAGGAAAACAATTCCATTCACCGTAGCTTCAAAAATTAAATACTTAGGAATCGACTTAACCAAGGTGGTGAGAAAACTATAACAAAATGATAGCACCCTGAAAAAGTTGATGGAAGAGGCCACTAGAAAATAGAAAGACTCCCTTGTTCCTGGACAGGTAGAATCAATATTACCAAAATGGCCCTATTACAAAAACAATATATAGATTTAATGCAATTCCTATCAAAATACCAACAGCATTCTTCATGGAATTAGATAAAACAATCCTGAGATTCATAAGGATCCTGAAGAGAACCAGGACACTGTAGTCAAAACAATCCTAAGCAAAAAGAGCAAAGCAGGAGGCATTGCAATCTTAAATTTCATGTGATACTACAAAGCAACAGCAATAAAAACAGCATGGAACTGGCACAAAATAGACATGTACACCAATGAAACAGACTACAACACACAGAACCTTAGCCATGGATCCATGAACCTTTAGCCATTGAACCTTTGACATGAACCTTTAGCCACTGGATATTTGACAAAGGTTTTAAGAACAAATTCTGGAGAAAAGACATCTCTTTAACAAATGATACTGGGAAAACTGGTTGCCCAAATGTGGAAGAATGAATCTATACCCATATCTCTCACCCTGCACAAAAATCAAATCAAAATGGATCAAAGAGCTAGATACCAAAATAGAAACACTGAATCAGCTGGAAAATAAAATCAATGTGCAGTACAGTCCTGACCAATGGTCTCAGTGGTGCCCATAGTAAGTCTGGAGCTACAGTGACCTCCCAGACTTGCCACATTGGGACCAATGTGGCTGGTCCTTTATACCTTCGAGTCCATCAATCACTCAGTGTGGCCTATCCTAGGAAGTGTCATGGTCATATCTTCAGGCACAGTGGGTTTTCTGTAACTGAGAACTGGCATCTGAAGGTTTTTTCCTAACAGCTCCCCCAAAACTGGGGCCAGGCTTTCCTTGAAGAAGACCTTGTTCATGCAACTATGCATCCAACATTTTGCTATTTGGTACTGAGGCAGAAGAAGTTACATAATTTTTTGCAATGCCTTGCTACAAATATTTTGTGTAAATTGTTTTTAAAAAGTATTTCATTTAATCTTATTGCTGTTCTTTCCTGGCACATTAGTGGATTTACATTTGGTGAAGCTGAACTGATTAATTTCTTATTTGGTGAGTTTCTGTGCTATCAAACCATCTTCAGTGCAATATGTTGACCTTTGAACAATGGCTATCTCATATTAAATGAGTGAAAGAAATACTTTACTCATATCAAATGAGTGAAAGAACACCTTTGGACTGGGGATGTAGCTCAGTAGTAGATTTCTTG
>RJWT010039478.1:0-12659 GCA_004365215.1 Cuniculus paca | reverse complement strand
AGTCTGGGACATTGGTGGCCACCCAAGGGGCAGCACAGCAGCCCCATCTCAAGAATGACAGGAGTGGCACAGTTGTTAGTGGAGCCAGGAGAGCATGAGGAGTGGAGCAGGGCCCGCTGGGCAACTAACTAGACAGCATGCATTGGCGAGGCCAGTGATGAGCAAGTGTTCTGAGATTAATGTCTCACAGCTGTGATAGAGACCTGGGTACAGGCACAGCTGATGGGTTTTGCAGCAGGAAACAGATGAGAAATTGCAGCATCCAAAGAGCCTGTTATACCAAATCAATGATAAATTTACACTCATGAGACAATTGGGTGTGGGGAAAAAAAAGGTAGCAGCCTTCAGCACTGATTGTTTTTGGTCCTAATTTGCCCAAGTCAGGCAATTCCTCCTCCCCTGGTTATTTATATTGGCTTTGAACATTTTTTTCTTTTCAGTCTATGACAGTATCAAATAATCCCTTCTCTATCAGAAACTTTAATGTGTTTTTGTATCTTTAGGAATGATTTAAAAACATTTTAATGGAGTATTTCAAATATACACAAAAGTAGAGAAAATAGTATATTAAGTTCTCAGGTACCTATTTTCCAGCTTCATCTATTATCAACTCATGGCCAATCTTATTTCTTCAACAACCCTCTCCCATCCTTTACCCCCCTACCCAACAGCCACATTCCCATGTTATTTTGAGAGCAGTCCCAACCTTCCTATCATTTTACTCAGAAGGGAGTTGTAATAAAATCTCCTTCAGGAAGCTAGGAGTCTAATTTGCATTTTTTTCCACAGGAATAAAGGATATTATGGGGGCTTCCGATATTTATTTCTTGTCCATTTTTAATATAATTAAATTCACAACAATCATAAGGTAGTTGCTAATGGCATGCACACAAACATATTTTTAGATAAGCAAGTTTAGTAGTTATTCAAAAATAGCTCACCAGTTTTGGGTTCTGACTGGCCATTGTAAAATATTTCCTCCTCACGTGAAATAAATGTAAGAAAATACAGCACTTAATCATTGCAGGGATTCTGTTAAAACTTTTTCACGACTATGTTTGATCCCTTGATATTCCTTTCAGATGATGGCACATTTCATAAGGGTGACTTGCTTTTATTGTGTAATTTGCCCTTTGTGAATCTTCCCAGTGTTTACCACCAGCATCAAAGGATTAAAATCTAAACAGTTTACTGCACATTTAGTTTATTTTCTAGATTAGGTTATAAGTTATATGGGCAAAAACTTTCTCTTGAACTCTGGCATTCACCCACACTGCCCACAAGTGTTTAGCATTTATTAATGCTTCATAGAGACATGTCAATTTATTGGTCTGCACGCATATTGCTGCTTATAAAACTCAAGTAAGTTTCACTGCAGATTCCTTGCTTGCGGGACCCAGTCATTTCCTGTGTCCATGACAGACATTGCTAATTGATCACTGAACAATTTTCTACCAAGTTGTGATGCAGCCTCAGCATTCTTGGCAAATTTTAACTAATTTTCCAACCTTGTGGCAGCATTATATAAAGAAGAGATTGGAGCCATTCACTGGCATTGAACTTGCTAAAGGTTGCTTTGTTTTAAATGTCCCACAGGTTACTTATACTATTCGTATATGTTTTAGTTTGACATGGTCAGTTCCAGGCTCCTATATGCGTGGTCACAGTCTGGTTTCCACGAGTCTACACTGCATTCAGATTCTAATTCCATCATTCATTAGCTGAATGACTTTGAGCAAATCACTTTATCTTCACCAGCTTCTTTTATTTTTAAAATTTGAATAGTAACATTTTTCCATCAGATGCAATGATGAATGTGAATGGATTTTTTAAGTGAATTTTTAAACTATAACACCACACAAAAATCTCTGTTAATATGAACAACACCTTAGAGGTCATGTAGCTAAGGGCGGATCTTTGTTTAGGATAAACACATGCACATTTAATGAGATGCCAGTTCCCAGTCTTCTGTTCACTGTCATCTCCCTTTGACCTCCTTTTTTGTGTGACTGTTTTAGTAGCTCTAGATTGCTCAGAATCTCTTCAAGGTCTAACGATGCCTCCCTACCCTTTATTGTCCAGGCCGAGGCTCAATTTGATAGGATAGGGAATAAAACAGGAAGCACAATGAAAAGTTTGAGGCTAAGGGAAAATGCCATATAGCTTTAGGAGATATTGTTGGTTAAGACTGCCTTTAAAAGAACACCCTCAGGTGATTTTCCTAAAGCTTTGGCCTCGGCAACCTCTTGTTCTGACCAGGTGATTAGCTACCTGCACGTTACATTTAAACAGCTTTCCACGAAAGCTGCTTCTCACTCCCTAGGCACGTTGGCATCCATGACAATATGGAAAATATGCAACGGTTAATTTTCCTAACCACTCCGAAACGAACATATTTGCAATGCATTTCATCAGCAACTTAGTAAATTGCCATTTAAGAGGAACATTACTTTTACAATAGTATCATAAAACTCCTGCTGCCAGCCATAATTCACAGGTGGTAGCTGAGGAAAGTGGATTCCATAGTACTTCAATATCCCTCTGTCCTGAGGTGCTAGTTTCTAAGTAACAGGCTGGCAATGTGTGTGAGCATGTTTCTACTTTGGGGGTTTTCAGTCAAAATAATTTATAAACCTATCTCCCTCTCTCTCTCTCTTTTTTTTTTTTCCTGAAGTGCTTACAGGCATATCAGCAGCTGTATGGAAATTGTTCTGGTGACTGGAAGGTCCTGTTAGAAGGTCACTTTGTCTAATATTTGAGAAGTTGGTTGCTTCACACTTATTTTTGGCATTTAGGTTCTTGGGTGATATTTAAAATGAATTTTAAGTGCACAATAAGAGTGATACTAAAAGAAATCTTCCTTCCCCCACAAAGCTATATTATATAGGGTTAAAAAATATCTGTCACATAGTGACATAAGGTTCTGTGATATTGGTTAATTTAAATTTTTATATTACCTCATCTCCGACTCAAATGTCAAGTCGAAGTAAATTTCTGACACACTTTGAAAGTCTCCCCAAATCGTTCAACCAAATTGGGAAACAGCCATCCAAATGCAAACCTGGCCATGATCGTGGGACTGAGGACAGAGAAATCATTGTCACTAGCAAACTGAACGGGGAGCTGGTTGAAATTTCTTTGAGATGGAACACTAATTTAATTCCCAATGCCTCTTTAAAATGTGACTTGTAAGGCTTTCACAGATATGGTTCTAATAACTCCATGGCTAATTGCATTGCCCACCCCCTCCAACCCCATTCATTCTGTCTTTTTGCCTTTTTGGTAAAAAAGGTAAAATTTACATTTTAAAGAAATCACATGACTGTTCTGCTTTTCCTAACAATTCTTACAACAACTTACACACCCCAAAGCTCTACTCTTTACTGTCTTTATTCTTGCCTCTTCTAGAAATTGATGTGACTTCCATGGCTGAACTCATGCTTGTTTTTAAAAACGTCAAACCACTTACATTATTTTGCCCTTTCAGAAAAGGAATGATAAAGGTTATGTTTAAAGAACTTCTCAGGTGATGGTAGGTAACTTTACATTTTATCATTTTATTCCTCATTCTGTCTCCTTGAAGATTTGGACAAGTTATAGACGTATTTATGTGATGAATATTTAGTTCTGGATAGAACTCTCTGGATAAAAGTCTCTGAATTCTGAACTGAGGCTCAGGACTATACAATGCCTTTCCAGAGGTTGCACAGAGCCAACCAATGACAAAATTACCTTGCCTTTTCTTCAAAGTCACTTATCTAAATAATGCAGAAATTATTTAGTACCTGGGGGCTACACGTTGGCATCCCCAAAATGATCAAATACGGGTCTTAGGATACCTGAACTTGCAAAGCACAGAGCATTCTTTCATTTTGCCCCTGGTAAAAAGGCAGCTTTACCGTTCTGCAAAATGGGGAGGAAACTGAGGCCGAGAAAGATGAAGCATCCTGAACTGCCTGTATGGCTCAGCTATTGGAATCTCAGCCACAATTTGTCACTTACCCCTATCTGGCTAAACACTGTTCTTCTGAGAAAACGTTCTCCGTCTGCACAGGATAAATGACAAACCCAAAATAGCCTGTGTGGTCTACCGGCAGACAGAAAAAGGAGTGAGGTCAGCCCCTAGCCCATAAGGAGCGTGCACTAATGTATTCTGCCCACTTTGATTTGCTAACAAAATCATGCCATTTTAAAAGAGGGAGGACAGAGTTTAACGATTGAGAGAAAAATTAGAAATGTCAAGTGTAGTCCTTTGAAACAGGGAGTGAAAGCTCAGGAGGAGGATTGTTTTGATGTTCTGAGTCCCGCCGGTGAGTGACAGGAGAAATGAAGACCCTTCTAGACAAACCCATTGTGCTCCTGTCAAAGGCGGCTTCGGTTCTGTTCAAACACCTGTTTCTAATCTTTATGAATATTAAAAGCCTCTGTGATTTTTTTCCCTCTGGAAGCTATGATTTTGAAGTGTTACAGTACACAAAAGACACCATCTTAGTGTTGTTGCAATTCACCGCTAGTCCTTAGTTTTTCCCTGAGGACATGGATAATTTTTTAAAATTTGTGACAGTTAGGTTTTTAGACTTAGGGCATGTTGATACTGAGAAACAGGTTGTGCTGGGTTTTTTAAAAACTTAGTATTAGTTATTCTACTTTCATTTTAGATGTGATTTTCCTTTAATTTAGCATACAGGTGGTAGCCATACAAGTTGACTTGGAAATGTAAGAGAAAGGAGGCTTGTAAGAGATGAAGGCAGGCCTTTCCAAAGACCACTCCTTCATCAATAATTATGGCATGGTCAATTGTACATGGAAATGGATTCCATTGGATAAGTAGTTCTATAGCAAAGAAAATTCAAGTATTTGAAATGTGCATGGGCATTCCAAAGCACAATACATTTTTCTCCCTAGTTTCCATGGGTTATGATTCCTTTCAAAGTTAAATAAAGGTGACATGGGCTGATTGGATTTTATGTAGTTTCTTGGAAACTTACATATTACAGATTCAATAGACTGTATAGAATACTGCCATTAAATCTTCCGACCTCTCTTTCAGAATTCTTTCTCCTTGTTTCAAATGAAATTGTGTTACATGAATCACAGTCCCATAAAATAATCACTTGTAACTAACTCCCTCCAAATTTCACTAATTCTGGTCTTGACTAATCCTTACTTTTGTCAAGGAATCCAACCCATTATAATCCCTAACCATTGGAGCCAGTTTCAGGCTGTTACCACATTAAAACTGTAGGAAAAGTATTGTCCTAATTCTACTAGAATGCAAGAGGCCAAGACTTTTGGGTCAAGAAATTTCATTCCGGTTTTCTGAAATCTGTGACCAACATTTCAAGAAACATTCATATTTAGAGGTGGAGCTAAAGCCCGAGTCTGTTTTACATTGAGAAGGAATCTAAAAGAGTTTGCTTCACTTTGCCTGCCTGTATTTCTTCTATTCTTTTGAAGTTAATACAGATAGAGTGGGAACAAGCCAAACTACATCTTTCCTTTTTCTACTTTGGCTCTTGGGTACCATAGGTCTCTGGCTTTCTTTCATGTATAAATATGAGCAGTTACACAAAATACAGATCTTGATGCCTACCTAAGAGAAGTGGCCACATCCTCACTGTGACAATACCATGATTGCCATTTTTCTGTGCACAGATGCCAGGCATCTGAAAATTTCCCTTGGTTATATTTTATTGTCCAAACCAGAAATGTTAAGACATTTATTAAGCCACAGGTTCCTCAGTGGTTTTGCCATGCACTTTTCTCATGAGAATACTCCAAACCCAGGAAAACAAATAGCCAACCAAGTTTCTAGAACGGCACTCTCTTAGTTCAGGCTGCCACAATAGAGCACCGTAGACTAGGCAGTTTAAACAGCAAACCTGTGTTTCTCATGGATGCAGAAACTGACGTCAAGATAGCTGCTTTCTCTCTGCATCATCACCTGATCAGGAGAACAAGCACTAGTCTCTTTATCCTCCTATGGGACAGTAGTCCCATCATGGGGTCTCACCCTTATGGCTTCATCTACACCTAATGACCTCTCACAGGCTCCGCTTTGTACTAGCACCCTGTTATGTTTTATACCTACATGTCCCCCACAAGGCCTCATGTGTTCACAGGTGGACTTTTCAGGGTCAGCTGGATCTATGGTGTGTGATGCTGGGATTCAGTATGTGTGGTACAGGATTTGTCCACTGATTGGCTTAGCATAGTTCTGGGTGTGGATACTGGGAAAGCCCGTCCTGGGTGTAGGAGGCACCACCCAAAACATGGGTATCCTGGAGGCATAGGATCAAAGGGAAAGGGAGGTTTACTTCCCTGCTTGCTGCTTTTTGCTCTGCCTTGGACCGTTTCTCCTCTGTGATGTCCCTCTGCCACGTCACCCAGCCTTGGAGCCGGTGACTATGGACTGAAACCTCCACACACTGTGAACCAAAATAAACCTTTCCTCCTTTAACTTATTTGTGTCAGGTATTTTGTCTCAGCAATGAGAAAAGTAACGAATACACACCCAGTGTTAGGGTTTCAGCATGAATTTGGGGATGACAGATACAGACGTGCAGCACATAGTGGCTGTCATCACCATGGATGTTGCCATTTCCCAGCTGCAAGGACTCTCAGCCTGAGTGCGAACTTGATCTGCAGGAGATCATGCACTTCCTCTGCCCAGCACAGCCTCCTGCGGCTCCCCTTTCTGCAGGGGCCTAGAAGACCTCACAGGATCTTCTCCTCATCTCTGCAGTGCAGTGCACATCTCAACCTCTTGTTCTTGTAGCAGCAGCGACAACACTGACCTCTGCTTCATTGTACATAGCACCACTCATGCCAGTACTGGAACCTTCCACTGCTGTTTCCTCTTCAGTGCCCTTATTTCTACCTGAAACACTACTAGTTTTTTATTATCTTATCTTTCTCCCAGCACTACAACATGTACTCCTCAAGGACAGGAATTCACTGCTGCTGTTGTATTTCTAACTTCGATAGCAGAGTCTGGCACAACAGCCACTCAGTCATTACTTTTTGAGTAAGCGAATGAGTCCATGGCTGCCCCTCGTTTACTTATTGCTTTGTAGCTTGGAGTCATTTAATGTCTCATAAGGAAACAAAGAAAGTCCTTTAAGTAAATATCAGCGTCGGATAATGAATATGAGGGTCCAGGATGTCAAAGTGTACAAAATGTCCCCTTTCAGGTCCCCCGAATGAGCATCTACTGCAACCCGTAAGACAAAAGGGAATTTTTAAAGTCAGAATTATTTTTTGCTTTAGAAGCAGGCAACTTCTCCAAACTGCCTTAGGCCAAGGGATTATCTACCACCACCTCTGCTTAGCTCAGATGAATGGGCAGAATATGCAGACGCTGGCCCCAGTAAGCTGGGGTCCAGTGTCCTTTCCACAGTGGAGGAGGGCTAGCAGGGTCAAAGCAAGTCTGAGATGTGTACAGTTCAGTGCATTCCCCTCTCCTCTGTTCATCTGTACAAAATGCCCTTGCACACACCTGGACACAGTGAGATGGTAATTTGTGGCTATGTGAAACCCCTCTATCTCCTTGGAGCTGGCTTTAAATAAAGCCTTTTTCATTTTCACCCAAAACAAACGGCCTCTCTAGTTCGTCTGGTCAGTGGTGAGCAAACAGACCCTAGCGGAGGAAGCTGACCTGCTAGTAACACTATGAAGCGCGTGACTCGGAGGCAGCATTGTCCCCTGCACAGAGGAGCTCCCGGTGTGCCCCAGCAGGTGCCGTGTCTGACGCTTACTCACTGTGCAAGTAGAGTATCAGCAAGCAGGCGTGGAAGGGAGAAACCCAGCCCGTGCTTCCTGAGTCTCACATCCTTTGGGAGGGCTGGAGGGGGTGGATTTGATCATTCGTGATCCCACAGACTCTGTTATTGCAGTTGACAAAGTGATGCCCTTCTGCTAGCAGCTGGCCCTTTTAGCCCCTTACTGTGAACCCTTGCAAATGCTCAGAGTCTACTCTGAGCTCTCAGTTTAACTCTCAGGCTTTAGGATTGATTTTCCATTCAGTGTCGTTTTTATTTGAAGCATGAGAACATCACTTCCTAAGAAGAAGCGGGGCAGTGGTCCCAGAGGCCTCCTTCACGAAACGCATCTCCCCACTAATGATGCTCGAAAGACACATAGCTGTTGATCTTTTGAGCGGGAAGCCGAGTGGGAGTAAGGACCAAATGCTCTCAGGTTGACACCCTAAAATGTTTGGCTTTCAGTTCTAGACATTGCACAGAATTCCCAAACAACTGGCTTTAAGTAGCAAGTCTTTTACTGACTTCTTAGTTTGGGGGTCCAACTCCCACAAAGCTGTCCTTTCACAACTCACACTGAACGACTTCATCAAGAATGACGTTAAAGCATCTGCTGACCGTCACTGGGATTTTGATCTAAAAATATCTGAAATAAGAATTCATTTTTAAAAGTTTTTCATTTCCTTCATTTCTCCAAATTAGATAATTCCCAGTATCATCTATGTGTGGTAATCGAAGTTTTTCTTTGGCTTAATTATCCTGAGCAGGGATGTTATTTTGTGCAAGTCGATACAGACATAGTTACGCTCAAATTCAATTTGTTTCAGTATGTGTGTGGGGGCACAGAATTAAAGAATTCTCCTTTGCCAGGGACAAGGGCATACTGTGGAGTTTTAGTGATAGAGGAAAAATTTCCAAGATGTCTTACATTGAATTACAAAAGCCAGAAGGTGGAAGAGACAGCAATGAGTTATCTCTATTGGAGTCAATCAGTTAACAGCTGAGTCAAACCCAACAAGAGACTGTATGTTACAACTTTGACTTACAATCCCTCATATCCCGACACCCAGGGACTACCACCTCCTGCCTCTTGATTTCCTGGGAAGTTTCTAGACTACATACTTGGAGCAATCCAGAAGCCACGCATGGTTCTCTTTAGGGGCTGCTCTCCTATCTACAAACTTTCTCAGTTCTCATCATCCTGCCTCCCTTATTTGTATAAGCCTAGGTAAGTTCAGTGTAAATAACTTAGGCTTTCCTCCCCCAAACTTTCATTATAGAAGTCTTTTGGCTTTTAGGTCTGGAGGACACATTTCCAACTGCTTTTCAGGCTTCCTGCCATCATTTGTGGAACATGTCCCATACCAGGTCGCTTTCATGCTAACCTCTGTAACAGCTCAGTAAACCCTTTCATTTCAGAGCACCCTATGCCTCAGTAGTTTTGGTTTAACACTAGTATTTTTCCCCCACAGCTGAGGATTCTAATGCGATAGTTCTCATAATGCTACTCTGCATCAGGTCCAGCTATAATCCATTTCCTTAATGGACCATAAACTGGAGACAATTAAACCAAGAAGGATCTGTGAAAGAGGAAGAATTCAGGCATAGAGTCATACTAAAATCCATTCCCAGATCTTCATTTACACTGTGAGCTAGTAAAATCTGGTGTGTGATAAATGTTTAGAGTTTGTATTCACATTATTAACTCAAGAGCAGTAAAACGTGTGAAAACAATCTTTATTTTAACCAAACACAGGCTCTAATATAGCATAATGAATGATCTGTGGAAAAAGACATTTTCCCACCTTTTTAGCTGTGCTCTGCTTTTCCCACTTTCTCCACCACACTCCCTTCCATCTTCCCAGGAATCCAGATGGATCTCTTAGCCTTAGTTTTACTTCTATTGATATGCTATCTCTTCTCTTTAACTCCACAAGCATTTTTTAAGGAAGGGAAAGAAAAAGGGAGTGGAAGGGGCAAGGAAGAAGGGAAGAAAGGAGGGAGAGGAGAAGGGAAAGAAGAACAGACTCTAAAAACTGTTTCATTCACAGGATTCTTTTTCCTAGTGCTCTACATCATACCAAATCCCACTTACATCTCTTTTTGTGGTCATCTTCTCGCTCAGCTCATTTCTTTGACTTGCTTTGTCCATTGCCAATCACGAAGCAACCACTCCCCCTGACACGCAGGAACCTTGGGCTCTCGAGTCTAGTTACCCGTCCTTTTAACCCCGTGAGCAATAGATTTGCCAGTAAACACTTGTGAACAAGATGCTTCCAACCTTCCTGTCAGGTTTCATTCTTTTCTAGTCATTTCCATGCCTGCTGAGGCTACCTACATATCCAAAATCGCAGGGGGGATGGGCTTTTGATTTCTGCATGTTCTTGGGGAAAAATGGGGATGCAAAGAGGAACTCTGTCTCAGTTCTTGTCTCCACTGATAACTTACTTCTTCTACATCAGCATTCAGATAAACCCCTGAAGTAAGTGCTCAGGAAATATTTGTAGAAGGAATGAAAAAAGTCTCAAAAAAAAAAAAAAAAGAAATCTGACCAGTGGGATGTTTTCTGTCTTAAATAACCAGGTTAAAGTTGCCTGCATTTTAAAGTTTTTCCTGATTTCTCTATCTTGATTTATATTCTTACTGTCTTCATAGCACTTTTTTCATAAGGTGGATTTTGCCTTATACCCAGTTTTCTTAATGTTCCTCCCAGCCGTTTCACACCTGCTTTCTGAGAACAGGTGCTGTCGTACATACCTTGAAGGGCCCTGGTCTTAACACTTTATTTTCAAGCTCTTCACATACTCCTTGTACAAAGCAATAGCTAAAATATCAACCTGTTGAGTTTAATTTAAGGATGGAAATCACAATGTTCCTGCAGATTGTAGGTTTATAGAATGTCCACTGTCCCCATTAACTCAAGATCCAATGCTGCTCAGGTACCTAATAAGCTGGAATTTCTTTTCCTTTACAAATGGGGTTAATAATACCAACCTAACAGGTGCACTCCCAGGATTCCTTAATTAAAGATAAAGCACAGTCTAAAATCCTAAGAGAAAATAAGAAAATAAATATTATTATATCTCTTATTACTATAGATAGCAGTTATTAAGCTCTCCCATAAACATCAACTGAGAACAATTTAAAACCAAACTAATAGTTTAATAAGAAACAACCAGAGGTCAATAGAGTCGAGCTAGTGTAAACACTTTGGTAAAATTATCCCCGGCTTTGGTTGCCATTAATATTGCACAAAATAAGCTTTTAGGGTCTCCGTTTCCTCCCCTGCTTAATGAAGGCATGGGACAAAGTGACGACAAATGTATCTGCAGCCCCAGCATTCACGGTGAATCTCTGATCTTCACATCTTAAATCCCTTATAATTGAAAGTCTCCCATGTGGTTATTTGGTTGTGCACCACCTTTCCTGCTTTTCTCACTTTTCCCAAGGGTCTAAAGGATAATAGAGATTCTCAAAAAATTATTATGAAGTAGGCTACTGTGTAAATTCTCGGGGAACTTGAACATGCAAATAAGATTTTTGAATCTTGGTGTCCCAGAGAATATTTTAGCTGAAGTGAGAGAATAATCAGGAAATATTCATATATGCTAATCAGAGTTTCTGACAGAAAATTGTTTCTCGTAAGTGTGTCCCCTGTGGCTACACGTAGTAATGCTTATTAAAGTTCTCTGAGATCCATATGGATCATTCGGCCCTGGCTAAGGAAGTCAGCTCAATAGGATTGGTCGGCATTTAACAATAAACCAAGTGGTATTTTGCTTTCTTGGAGGATGTCTAGGGAATTGGTGTTCTGAAAGGTCCTAGGTAAATGTGAGAGACCCTTTATTATGGTTTGAATAAAAATGTGTCCCTAAAGTCTTGTTTTGAGGTGGTTTTAGAACACAATTAGCACATGGGGACACTAATCCTTTTATACATTGATTCCCTGAGGAATTCATAACTGATTTTGCTGCGAGGAGGAGGAGTCCAATCGGAGGAGGTTGGTCACTGGGGGTGTGCTTTAGAGTATATTCTTTCTCTCTGTCTTGTCCCCCTTCTCTCCACTTAGCTACCACATGAGCAGTTTATCTCTTCCATAGCATTTTGCCTTGATGTTTCTGCCTTGGAGCCAGACAAGCAAGGACTGAAACGTCTTAAACTATGAGCTAAAAGAAACTTTTTCACCTTTAAATTGTGTGTGTCAGGTATTTTGTTCCAGCAGCAGAAAGGTGACTACTATACCCCCACACAGATCGCTAGAAAACTCTTGCATTCATTCATCCTGCCTGACTTGGGTGGTCAGCATGGCTCGAGGACCCAGAACCACTGAGATGTAATGCTTCATAGCTCACGCTTGTATCTCCATCTTGACATGGTTCTCATACACATGTCCAGATAGCCGCATGATCAGCTATGCTACTTTTACTTTTAAAAATATATTGTGTTAGAAAATATGTAATGTAAAGTTGTCCTGAACGATTTTAATGTATTGTATAGAATTGGCAAATATTGTGGCCCAGAAAATCTCTAGAATATCTTGTCTTATATGACTGAAATGCTACATCTGCAGAACAATTTCCCATTTCCCTCTCCCTATGACTCCTGTCAGCCACCATTGTCCAGTTTCCATGAGTTTCACTACTTTGGACATCTCATGCATTACTTGTCTTTCGGGGATTGGTTTATTTCTTTTGGCATAATGTCAACATACAGGTTTCACTCACAAGATCCATTATTTCCAGGGTCTCTGGTTCATAGCATGTTAATTTCCTGGGAGGGAAAGAAACTTTCCTGGAATATTTGAACAAAAGAGTTACTAGACTAATGCCAGTTTGGATTCCACTGTTCACGAAACAAGCTCGGCAAACAAAGTTCTTCAAAGAGATCTAAAGTTCTTTG
>RJWT010039477.1:0-12670 GCA_004365215.1 Cuniculus paca | reverse complement strand
TTTCCTCATCACCTGATTAAGAAATAGTATATCCGCAATATCTGTTTTGAAATTCTCATTAGTCTCTCTTCATCAAGAAATTAATGCTTCCTCCAATCTATCAATAATTACTATTTTAGCACATGTGCTTGAATGTTATGTCATTTAATTTTAACATTTTTATATAAATGAAATAGTATATTATTTGGAATTCCCCTCTTGCCCCCCCCAACATTATATGTGTGCAGTCTGCTCAAGTGTGCAAGTGTAGAAGTATGTTTCATTTTCATTGCTATGGCATTTTATCTGGTATGAATGTATGACAGTTTTCCTTGATTGTGCTAGTGCTGATGGACATGCAAGATCTTTCCATGTTTAAATGTTCAGTTTTGTGTGTTCTTAAATATAAGCAATGCTGCTGTGAGCATCTTTAATGTGTTTCTCTGTGTTCTCTTGTTCAGGAATTTCACTAGTATAAATGAAAATAGAATTGTTTTGCCATGGAGTATACTAAAACTGTATACTAAAGTAGTTATTCAAATTTACATACCACTGGTTGTATATAAGGGGATGGTTAGCCTTTTAAATTTAACTCAATCTTGGAATTTTAAAATGCTATTTTATTTTGACCGTCTGATTTTTTTTAAACCTTTCTTAAATCTGATAATGCATTGTTTGCATTTTTGCTTTAATTTTGTTTTTTATGACTTGTCTTTTAGTTACTAATGTGTATTTTGAAAATAAATCCACAAGGGCTGCCACAAGTATACAAACACAGAATAGACTTTGTTTACTAATCATACATATACCAACTTTGAAAAAAGTTATTTCTAATTGCATTTATTTTTGTTTAAATCACTTGGTCTTTTAGTAATAACATTACATTTAAAGAATTAATATAATTTGCTACTTTTTTCACAGGCAAAAGTTTTATTCTATTTTTAGGGGAAAAGGCTGTTTTATCTCTATAAATTTCTCCATAAGTAATAACAATGAACATTCTGAGCTCCACCTTGCATAAATGTGTCGAATATATTTTTGTAGACATAACTTTTCCCTATAAAAATTTTCCTTTAGTTTCCATGAAAGCACTGTTATTTTAGTTAGTTATGATCTCCTTTTAGATACTAAGGTATTTTTTATAATGCATAAATGACACTAAGATATTTTTAGATATTTTTAGATACTAAGATATTTTTATAATGCATGATGAATTTAAAATTCATTTTTCTGCAACTGAAATTTTTATGTAAGCTGTTAATAAGTTTAACTTCTCTAATGTTGAACAATTCTTGCAAGAAACAAAATGTTTTCATATATGCAGATGGATTATGTTTACTAATATTTTGTTTTTTTTTTCATCTAATAAAATGTGTAAGATTTTTGTCTTGTTTTGATTTTTATTTCTTTCTTTTAAACAGGGTCTAAATTTCCCAGGATGCCCTCAAAAACTCTTCATCCTCTTGCCTCAGCCTATTTTGAGTTTTAGTAGTATAGACATGCACCACAAAACCTGCTTTTCCTAGAATAATGTTTTCTTCATTTGTGACTCAAGGAAATGCCATAATCATATAATAAGTTGCTCTATGTTCCTTTCCTTCTGGAAGAACATTAGATAGTTGGAATTCTTTATTCATCAGATATTTTGTTAATAGTTGAAATGATCTAGGTTTTCTGTTTACTTTGGGGAAAATGTATCAAGTATCAAAATAAATAGCAAGTGATATTTAATACCAAGTGCATAGTTCTCTAAATCCATGAATCAACTTTATTAAATTTGTGATGTTTCTCTCTTTCTCTTTTTTTTTCATGCTTCATCTATCACTTAAAAGGAGATAAATTATTTTTTCCTGACTGCACATTTAGAATCTTTTTATTTTTGTCTTAAAATATTTTTCAATATGAAGTGTAGGTCTTGTTAGCAAAACTATTTTTAAGTACAAATTCTATTTGTGGGTAAATGTTTGGATTCTTATTTTCATTTCATATAACAAAACAATTTTATCATTTATTTTTTGTATTTTAAAATTTATTTCTATTAATTTTGCAGTGCAATATTCTTTTCTGTCTTTCAGTAGGAGAGATTCAATCACTTACAATGGTATTTTAGCAATACTTCTCAGATTTTATAATTTTCATGTTATTTTAAAGTGGTAGCATTAATTTTTTCTTTGTTTTAATTGAATATTTTATTTTTAATTTTCTTTGTGTAAAATTTTACATTTCCCCAGATGAAAATTATTTTCATTAAGTCTACTTTTAATTTCCAGTTAAAACAATGTAACATTTATTATTCTTTAACACTGATCATTTATCACAGATTACATGATGATTTCACTCATTATTTTAGTTCTAACTTTGCTTAATTCATTGTTCTTATATTAATTTTCTAAATACCAGTATTTATTTAGTATAACTTACATGCTTGACAGTATTCTTTTCTAATCTAATCCTTCACATCCATCAATAAATGCATCTAAAACTTTTCATTTATTACTTTTATTGTGTATATGTGTGTAGCCTTTCCTTATTCTTTGATTTTTTTTTATTTACCTTGTTCAAATCTATTTAGAAATGTTTTCATTTGTGACTCAAGGAAATGCCATAATCATATAATAAGTTGCTCTGTTGCCAATTACCTAGATATCATCTGTAAAACTTTGTTTTAGAGAAACTCTTTCCAGGGTAAGCTATTCAGTGCCTTTTAATTCTGTCTTCTAAAGTCTACTTTGGATGGGTAATAAAATATTAATTTGGAAAATATATTACTAATGGCTTATCATAGACTATCTGCCTGAAAAACATAGTATGAATAATTTTCATTATTTTGTACTGTTCTTCATGTTTTAAAAACCCTTTAAAATTATTGAATATGCACAAAAAAGGGGTATTATTTTTGTGAATTCTATAATTGCACTGGATCAGATGTTTAATAATGTAACTGTAGTTCTTTACTTGTGGTTTCAAAATATTTAAAATTTTAATTTGGTAACAACTCTATAGTGATAGTAATTTATAAAAATACACATAATAATTTCTAAGTAAAGTCCTATGTACCTTCACCTGGTTTGCACTAATGTTAACATATTAAATAACTTCAGTACAATATCAAACTTTTAAATTATTATTCCTTCAAAGCTTTTTTTTCAGCATTTACATTAATTTTCCCCTTCTTTTTGGATTCATGTGATAATATGGGTTAGATTTTCTATATATAATTGAGTTTCTTGTTTTTGTTATGTTTCTTTTAAATCAAATCATTTTATTATCTGTCACTGAGTTTACTAATTCTTTGCTCTTTCATCTCCAATCTAATTTTGAGCCAGTTTAGTGAAGTGTTTGCTATTATTGTTGTTAACATCAGTGATTCTATTTTTAGTTCTTTCAGTTTTATTTTCATACATTTTACTTCTGTTAAAATCTTTATGAAGTGATACCATCCAAGCTACCTCCATACTGGTATCTTTTGAGTGCACTTTTTATTCTTTGTGTAGGTTCCTTGTATGATGAATGATTTCCAGTTGTATCCTACACAGTGGGTAGTAAGCTGTGCAATTATGCAATTTAGGATATTAGTTCCACCTTTTTGTACATTGTAGCTATGTTTAAGTGTAGCATAATGCCTGGTTGCGGATTTATATTCACATCATCTATGGTCCCCATTCATATGACCCAACGGATGTGAAACATTGATGGATACCACATCATTTTCTATGAGATGTGCAAGTTTCAGGATTAAATTCATTATTACTTTATAAAATTATATTTACTTTCAATGCATTTTTTACTATTTCCTGATGAACAGTCAATACTGTGTAATTCTTTTAAGGTTTGTTTAGCAGCTCTATTACTCTAGCACTTTCTTGATTCATAATACTTTGAATTTTCCTGTATATATTGTATTAGGCATTTAATTGAGCAGTTTTCTAAAGTGAAATTTACATTCTTCTCAGTCCAAAGGGTTTCCATATGTACTCTAACAATTTGTAGCTTAACCCCAAATTCCAAAATTATTTTCTCACTTTGAAGAAATATCGTTTATAAACGAATTTTTTTTCTTTATTTCTATGAGTGAACCTTCAGGTCCTTTGTTTTACTAAGTAGCTGTGGGAGAAAATTTTTTTTAAAATTCTGGGTATATCATAAATTGGTTAAAGTTCATCCTGTTCTCTTAATGTCTCACAGAAATTACTTTTCTTCATGTACCAGATAGTCTCATGGACTGAGAAATTAGCTGGAGACCATTTTTTCAGTAAATTTTATATTTTGTCTGTTTCCTAAGATTTATGTCTTAGATATTGTAGAATAAGTGTTTATAGACATAAAATCTTTGTGTTGTCATTATGTAACAATGCCTATCTAGATATTGTGTACTTTCTCCAACTGGATTTCTGTCTTGCATCACCAAATTGATAAATGGTTAACTCAGGCATCAAATCACAGTGGTGGTGGCATTTTCAACTCCAATCCAGTTACAAGCCATGGATTCTTTAAAACACTGGACTAAAGTAAATATATGGCAGTTTCTCAATATAAATGCTGAGGATAACAGTAGTGATATTAAAATGTGATATTACATAATTCAGTGTATCAACAGTTGGAAGATCTGCATCACTGAGTGAACTAGGATATTCTAAATGACCAAAGTAAGATATTATAAAATCATTCATGATCAAATGTCCTCTAGAAATATAATACAGATGACTGGATGTGAAAGAGAATGAGAAATTCCTTGGCACATTTATAGATTCCACATTAACACTAATGAAAGAATAGTACTTAGTCATTATGCTGGGCACCAAATAATATGAATAATTACCTGAAAAGATATGCTCTTTTCTTTTTCCATAACATATGTGAGATATATTTTTATAATATATAGTTACATTTTTATAACTGAAATAATATAGTAAAATGACCGGAATGCGAACTCTACATAAGCTCTTTTATTAAGCCATCCATTAAATATACTTGCTATGACAATTAATGTTAATCGTCACCTTAATGAGTTCGAGAGATGCTTAGGAGATTAGTAAAGCATAGTGTTGGGTGTGTCTGGTTGATAATGGTGTTGTGATCCTTGGGACTATATCTTGTCTGTGGTCTGTTCCTCTCTGGCACTGTTCCCATGCTCTCTTCTTTCTAGATGACATGAATTGAACAGGTTTTCTTTGTGATGGCCTTCTGCCATGATGTTTATACCTACAAGGTACCCAAACATGGACTGAAACCTCTAAACTTGTGAGCCAAATAAATCTTTCCCCTGAGTTGTGTGTGTCAGGTATCTTGTCTCAGAAATGATAAAACAGACTAAAAAAGAAAACTGACATCAGAGAAGTGGGGTCATTTCTGTGACATTATTTGACTATATGATTCAGAAGCATCTGGAATTGCTTTGTAGGGGGAGTTTGCAGATGTCTGAAGAAGAGAAGCTGTAGAATGCTGTAAGCAGAGTATGATGGGAAATTCTGATGGGAGTGAAGAAAACTAGAGTGCGATAGGAATGCCAATTCAAAGCCTGTACATAGATTTTAAAAAGGAATGATGATACCAGTCATTGTTTGACAGCAGGCCATGTAGAAAGCGTATGTATCTCATTGATGCCCTAAAACTTTGAAGTTGAATTTAAGCATGGCAGATTCATCTTATGGAGCACACTTCAAGGCAGCCTATTGTTCAGCTTGTGGCAGGGGTACTATGGCTGCTTTTAATCATATTTAGAGTGAGAAATTGTTGCAAAGAACAGAACAGAAAAATTTGAAAACTTTCAGTTGTGCCAGAAAGAAATCACAAATAAAAGAGGTATGGTTGCTAAAAAGATTAGTGCCATAAAAATACAAACCAACAAAACCAAAAAACAAATAAGCAAAGGAAAATCAAGGACTTTTAACTGCAACAAGAAGGCACATGCCTGGAGGCATTTTAGGAAGCAGCAAGTGCTTACTTAGTGTAGGTCAAGTGTCAAAAAGTATAGAACTTAATTAAGATTGACACCTCAACTATTTTCTTAATTGGATTAATGGTATCTTGTTAAACTTGGGACTTTAGTTTTAATTCTTAACATCAGGAAGGTGCAATTCTAAAGGTTTCCAGGTATCATAGACACTTAAAGCCAAATAAAGTCAATATTTTCATGAAAACTAAAAATGACAGACTGTCATAGATTTGCATAAGATCTGTGATAATGATATTCATACCAATTATAAATTCAAATAATAGGAACTCGATCACCAAATAACCTCTTTAACATCCAATTATTTTTTGCTCCTTTGTTTACATATTCTTTTAATATATCCTACAATTAATACTAAGCTCCAAAGATTAAATTTAAGCCTTGGAATATCAGGTTTATTTTTGATGCAATTTTGTATTATTAAGTTTATTGGTACAATTTATGCATAACAATCACATTCATCATATTGAATTTGTATCATGATGTATGTTAGTTTCCTTTTTTAAAAAAATCCCTATTCCCCTCCTCTTCAACCACTCTTACCTTCCTTATTCACGAACTTTGTCTCCATTTGATCCTTTTTTCTCATTTTTTCCTTTTCCATTCCACCCCCTACCATTTCCTCTTTCCCCTTGAACAATTACTTCCTATTTAACAGTAACTGTTGCATAGTTTGTTTCTTATTTATAGTTTCAGTTTTTCATGCCAGACATGCAATGTGATATTTACACATATATATCTGATTTATTTCACTTGAGTATGATCTCAAAGTATATCCATTTAGTTATACATGTCTCAAATTTATCCTTTTTCATTGCTGAGTAGTAGTCAATTATGTAAAAAGACTACATATTTTTTATCCATTCATTGGTTGATGGGCATGTGATTTGTTTCCAAGATTTAACTGTTGCAAACTGTGCTGCTATAAACATAGGTGCACATATATTGCTGTGGTATAATGCTTTTAATTCTTTTGGAAAGATACAAAGAAAGAAATAGCTGGGTCAAATGGAACCTCTAAGTCCTAGTTTTTTGAGCAATCTCCACAGTGATTTCCACAGTGGTTGTACCAGTCTACAATCCCACCAACAGTCCAGAAAGGTTTATTTCCCCCACATCCCCACCAGCATTTGTTATTGTTTGATTTGTTGATAATAGCCACTTTTTCTAGAGTGAGGTGGAATCTCAGCATTATTTTAATTTTCATCTCTCAAATGATCAGTGATGTTAGACATTTTTTCAGATATTTATTGGTCATTTATACTTCTTCTGAAAAGGGTTTATTCATCTTAGATGCCCATTTATGGATTAAGTCTTTAAATTTGGGAGGTCTGATTTGTTAAAATTCTTTACATGTTCTAGATATTATTCCTTTGTCTGTAGGACAACTAAGATTTTTTTCCCACTCTGTGGGTTGTTGTTTCACTCTGTTGGTGATATCTTTCACTGTGCAGAAACTTTTTAATAAGATGAGATCCCAGTTGTTGATATTTTTGTAGTATTTCCTGTTCAGTCAAGTTTTGTTTATGAAGTCTTTGCCTACAACAATGTCTACAGGAGTTCTACCTAATCTCTCTTCCAGCATATTTAGTGTTTCTCCTTTAATACTTAGAAATTTGATCCATTTTGATTTTAATTTAGTGCATGTTGATATACATGAGTCTAGTTTTAGTTTGTCATATATGGAAGCCCAGTTTTTCCAGTACCATTTATTAAAGAGGATATCTTTTTTCCAGTAAAAGTGTTTGCTCCTTTGTTAAAAATAAAATGACTGAATGTGTTTGAGGTTGTTTCTGTATCTTTTAATCTGTTTTTACTGATCCTCAGATTTTTTTTCTATACCATACTGCTTTTATCACAGTTGCTGTGTATTATAATTTCAAATCAGAAATTGTGATGCTCCCTACTTTGCCTTTGTTGCTCAGAATTGCTTTTGTTATTCTAGTTCTCTTCTGGTTCCAAATAAATCCTGGGAATGTTTTCTCTAGTTCTATGAGGTTTGCTAATGGAATTTTGATTTGGATTGTATTAAATCTGTATAACAATTTTTGGTGTATGGTCATTTTTACTGTGTTAGTTCTTCCTACTAATGGACAAGGGATAGTGTTCCATATTATTACTGTAATTTTCAATGTAGAGTTCTTACTTTTTCTTAGATTGATTCCTATGTCATGCATTTTTTTAAGGCAACTATGAAAGTGTGGTTTCTCTAATTTCTCTCTTGGTGAGTTTATTGGTGTACAGGCATGCTATTGATTTTTGAATGTTGACTTTATATCCAGCTATGCAACCTAATCTGGCTATTAAAACTGGAAGTCTCTTGGAATTTTTTGAAAATTTTATGTAAAGTATCATATCTTCTGCAAATAAAAATAATTTAACTTCTTCCTTACCTATCTTTTTTTTTTATTTCTTTCTCTTATAACACTAGCTAATATTTTCAGAACTATATTGAATAGGAGTGGTGATGGTGGGCATTTTTGTCTTGCTCCTGATTTTAGAGAGAAAGCTTACAATTTTTGACCATGTAGTATGATAGTGGCTGTTTGTCATAGATGGCTTCTGTTAGACTGAGATAAAGACCATCTATTCCAACTTTCTTTAGGGTTTTTTATCTTAAATGGATGTTGAAATTTTTCAAATGCTTTTTATGCACCTATAGAGGTGATCATATGTCTTTTTTCTCCCCCTTGGTTCTGTTAATATGGTGTATTACATTTATTGATTCACATTATTGAACCATCCCTTCATTCCTGGGATGAATCCTACTTGGTCATGGTATATGCTCTTGATGATTTGCTGCATTCTGTTTGCTAGTATCTTGATGAGGATTTTTTTGTATCTTTGTTTGTTTTGTATCTATATTCATTGGGTCCTTCTTTGGCTTTAGAATGAGGGTAATATTTGATACTAGGAATGACTTTAGGAATATCACTTCCCTTTCAATTTTATTACAAAGTTTGACCAGTAATGGCATTAGATCTTCTCTAATTTTTTGTACAATTCAGAAATGAATTCATCAAGATCTGGGCTTTTCTTGGTCAGCAAATTTTTAAATTACATTTTTTATTTCATTGATTACATTGGATTATTTAGAATTTTTATATCTTCTTGATTCAACTTCAAAAATTCATATGTATCTAGGAATCTGTTCTTTTTTCTGTGTTTTATCTTATTACAGTAAAGATTCTCAAAATAGGTACTGATGATCTTCTTGATTTGTACAGGATCTGTTGTGATTTCACCTTTTTCATTTCTAATGGAATGAATTTGTGTCTTGTCTTTTTTTTTTAATAGGTTCAGCTAAGGGTTTGTCACCATTATTTAATCTTCTAAAGAACCAACTCTTTGATTTATTTGATTTTTAAATCATTTTCTTAGCCTCAATTACATTGATTTCTGCTCTGATTATACAGTTTCCTCCCTTGTACTGGCTTTGGTCTTGACTTATTATTTTTCTAGAAGTTTGGGATTCAACCTTATGTTATTTGTGCTCATTCTGTTTCCCTGATGTGAGAGTTCACAGTTATTAAGTTTCCTCTTACGACTGCTTTCATTGCATTCCATATGTTCTGGTGTGTTATATTGGCATTATCATTTAATTGTGTATGCCATTTAATTTTTTCTTCAATTTCACATGTGACCTATTGTTTGTTTAGTAGGATTTTATTTAGTTTCCATGTGTTTTAGAATTTTTTGTGGTTTGTTTCACCATTGATTTCCAATTTCATTGCATTATATTCTGATAATATGCATGAAATAATATCAATTCTTTTGCATTTACTTAAGCATGTTATATGGGCTAGTATGTTGTCTATTTTGGAGAACATCCTATGTGCTGCTAAGAAGAATGTGTTTTCTGATGTTGTGGAATGGAACACTATAGAAGTCTACTAAGTTCATTTGTTCACAGGTTTGGTTTGAGTCTGACATTTCTTTGTCAATTTTTTTTTGTCTAGTTGATTTATGTATTTGTGACAATTGGGTATTAAGTTCCCCATTACATTTGTGTTAGTGCCTATTTGATTTTTATGTCTACTAATATTTGTTTTATATAGATAAATGTCCCAATATTTGGTGCATGTATGTTTACAATTGTTCTCTCTTCTTCTATAATTTTCCCTTAATAACTATGTAATATCCTTCTTTATCTCTTTTGATCAGTCTTGGCTTGAAGTTCACATTGTCTGAAAATAGGATAGTGCCCCTTTTTTTCTGGGTTCCTGCTGCATGGAGTATGGTTTTTCATTCTTTGACTTTCAGTTTATCAGTTTCTTTTAAGAGTTAGATGTGAGGGACTGCAAATTTAGCTCAGTGGTGTAAGTGCCTGCCTGGCAAGCACAAGGTCATGAGTTTGATCCCTGGTTAAAAAGAAAAAATCAGATGTGTTTTTTGAAGGCAGCATATTGTTGGATGTTATTTTCCCAGTTTATTTCTTTTGATTGGTGACTTGAGACCATCTACATTGATGGTAATGGCTGATATGTATTGGCTTTTGTCACATTTTTCTGTTGATTGTTTCCTGTCTTTCCCATCTGTTTAATTATTTCCCCTGTATCTTAGTTACTTTTCTCTCATTACTGAGACAAAATACCCAACACTCAAAATTATGGAAGGAAAGGTTTATTTAGCTCAATTTGTGGAGGTTTCAGCCCATAATCAGCTGGCTCCAAAGCAGCGTGGCATGGCATAGGGGCAATATTTAAGATGGGAGAAGACAGCAAAACAACAAGACAGAAGGGGGTAAGAACAGTGTGAGTCCAATTGTGAGGAAATAACTCTGTATGATGCTGACATTCTGGAACCTGTGCAGCTGCTGCCACCATTCTGAAACATAGCACTCTGTAACTATCACCTCAAAATGAAATCTTTCACTTTTGCAGTTTGAGGGTGCAAAGATTTGAGACTTGCTGCTTTTTTGTTATGCCTTCAGGCCATCTTTTCTATTGTCCTGTTCCTTCTCAACAGTCAAGATTTGCTTAGCTCAAACTTTGTAGTTCACAGCTTTACTGGAGCTTCCTTTTTGGCCAGACTCACAATGTTTTAAATGACCCTGCCAGGCTCTTCGCTCTTGATTAGCAACATAAATCTGGCTAAAAGACCCCAACAATAGCCATGCCACAGCTTCAACATCTGACTGCCTTGAAATTTCTTCTGCCATATTAATTAGTCCAACATCCTTAATCTTAGTTTCACACAGTCTCTGGGCATGAGTAAAATACAAATAAATATTTTTCCAAGCCATAAGATACATCATCTGGAGTCCAACAACCAATGCAGAAACCTCCCAAGCCTGGTCTTTACCAGCAGGATTTCTATCAGCCTTCTGGTCTTCTGAACTTTGATCAGAATCTCCCATACAGAATAGCCTAATGTGATACAGCTCCACTATTTCAGACAACATCTCAAAACCTGTCCAAATTCTTCCCATAAGTCATCCCCAAAGGCTCTTGAACCACATGGTCAGGTATAGTCACAACAATGACTCCACTTCTCTGGTACCAAATTCTGTCTTAGTTACTTTTCTCTCATTGCTGAGACAAAATTAAGGAAGGAAAGGTTTAGTTATCTCACAGTTCATGGAAGTTTCAGTCCATAATCAGCTGGCTCCAAGGCAGGGTGGCATGGCACAGGGGCAATATTTCAAGGTGGCAGAAGACAGCAAAACAACAAGAGCAGAAGTGGGGAAGAACAAGCCTCTTTTCCTACCTTATGTTGTAAGCAAGCTACCCCAGGGTGAATGTAGCAACCACAGAATCTTGTACCTTCCTATTGCACAGGCTCAGGCCATTTACAAAGGATTCTTGCCCACTACTGAATCACTTAGTCCAGTTTCTAACCTTCTTAAATTGATAACCGTAACACCCTGCCTGGTGGCTTAGTTCAGTTTCTAAACTTCTCAAGTTCACAACCATAACACCCTGCCTGGTGGCTTCTTTGATTTGATACCCTTGTAATTGTGGACTTTTTGTTTCCTCTTTCTAGAAAATATTTTGGAATTCTTTGTAGGGCTGTTTTTATTTTTTTGTCATTAATTTCTTCAGTTGTTCTTTTTCATAGAAGTATTTCATTTCTCCTTTGATTCTGAAAGATAATTTTTCAGGATACATGAATCTGGGTTGGAGATTGTTTTCTTTCAGGGCTTGAAATAATTCTCTCCAAGCTCTCTTTGACTTAAGGGTTTGTGATGAGCTTTCTTTTATAGTTGATTTGTTTCTCTTCTCTATCATTTTTTGATATTCTGTTCCTGTGCTGAATTTCTGGAATCTTGATTATTATATGCCTTGTTGTAGATTTATTTTGGAAGTGAGTAATTGGAGCTTTGTATGCGTCAGTTATATGTATGTTAAATTCTTTTTCCATGCTTGGGAAGTTTTCTGCTATTATTTCTCTTAACACATTTTAACATAGCAAGAGTTGTGCTTACTCTTGTATTTTCTTTGACTCCAGTAAGTGTTATGTTGTTCTTCATTGCATCATCCTGCAGTTGTTGGATTATTTTTTCATGGTCTGTGCTGTTTTTAAGAGATCTTTCTTTTCATGATCCCTAGCTAGGATTCTGTCTTCTAGGTCTGATACTTTATTATTGTGTTCCTTCATACCACTTTACAAATGCTCAATGGAATTTTTAATGTTCTGAATATAAATTTGAATCTGTTTCATGGATTCCATTTCTTTCCTATGTTGGGCATTCATGGCTTCCATTATTTTTCTATGTACCTCTTTTTTATTTTTTTT
>RJWT010039476.1:0-12665 GCA_004365215.1 Cuniculus paca | reverse complement strand
GGCCGCTGAGCTAGATCCCCGGCCCTGGTGTTTTTGACACAGGGTCTCACTATGCCGTTCAGGCAGGCCTTGAGCTCACTTCATAGCCCAGGCTAGTCTCGAACTCACAACGATCCTCCTGCCTCAGCCTCCTGAGTGCTGGGATTACAGGCGTGACCCACCGCGCCCAGCTAGTCCTTGTCTTTTTGAGACAGGGTCTCGCTATGCGGTTTAGTCTGACCTTGAGCTCACTTTGTAGCCCAGGCTGGTCTGAAACTCACAACGATCCTCCTGCCTCAGCCTCCAGAGTGCTGGGATTACAGGCATGCGCCACCAGGCCCGGCTGGAATTCTTTTGAATGAGAAGTTGATCAAAGGCTGTAACTAATTTTTTTTTTCAAAGTCTCCGTATGTATTTCAGGCTGACCTTAAACTCACTCTGTAGCCCAAGCTGTCCTCAAAATCGGGGCAGTCCTCCCGCCTCAGCTTCCTGAGTGCTGGGATTTAATTATAGCTGATTTTTAAATCGTTTCTGATCGCCACCCACCAAGTTAAAACGTTTAAACAATTTAGTGGTTTGCTTAGGCTTGTAATTTCCAGTTTTGAAGCATCCTGGGGTCTAGAGAGCCCTCTCGTGGTGAAGCAGGGGTACAGCCGCTGCTACAGGCTCACCCCTCACAGTGCCTTAGTGCAGGGGTGCCAACCCAGGGGAATTTACTCGCAGTCTCAGGAAATGTTTGCAATATCTGAAGACATTCTTGGTTGCCATAACTTCTGGAAGATAATGTTGTCTCACCTAGCAAGCTGAATCCAAAGATGCCACTAAACATCCTATGATACACAGAACACATGCAACAAAGAACTACGTGGCCAACAACTGTATGAAGGTCGTAGCTACGCTGGGTGTGGTGGCGCACACCTGTAATCACAGCACACAGGAAGCTGATGCAGGAAGATCGCCGTATGTTTGAAGCCAGCCTGAGCTTCATGGTGAGTTTGAGGCCAGCCTGGACTGCATAATGCAACCCTGTCTCAAACAACAAACAAAAAATTCAGTATGAGACAAGTAACGGTTAATATCTCCATTTTATACCTAGGGAAAGAAACAAAGAAATCCTGTCATTTGCCCAAGGTGACAGCCAGGAAATGGCAGAAGCAGGTAATGATAGGCAGTCAGGTTCCTGAGGTCTATCTGAATTAAGGTACAGGACGCCCTCTTTATCAGCGGTTCCGCTTCCTGAGGTTTCTGCCACCTGCGGTCAGCTGCAGACAGTACAGGGTAAAGCATTTGGAGAGAGGGGGAGACAGCGTTCACGTTTTCTGTTCTACAGTACGGTGCTATAATTACTCTATTTTATTATTAGCTCTGGTTGCTAATCTCACCCTCCGCCTAGCTCACAAACTTTACCGTCAGTGTGTATGTATGGAAGACACAATATAGCAACCTAGCACTGCTGTCTTTGGTTTTGGGCATCCATGGGGTCTCAGCATGCATCCCCCAAGGCTAAAGAGAGCTGCTGCGCTTAAATTATGAGTTGCTTTTTTTTTTAAATTAAGTTTATTGGTATATTTCAGATATGCATAATGATCACATCCATCATAGGGAATTTGTACTTATACATGATATATCTTTTTGTTTTTGTTTCTTTGAGACAGTCACACTATGTAGTGTGGGCTGGCCTTGAACTCACTATGTGGCCCAACCCTCCTGCCTCAGCCTCCTGAGTGCTGGGATTGCAGGCGTACATCACCATGCCCGGCTGTACATGATATATCCTGATGTCTCATTTTTCTCCCCGTCTTCCTCCCCTCCCTTCAACCCCTCTTCCCCTCCTTGTTTACAAAATTTTGTTTATTTTATCCTTTTCTCATTTTTCCTTTTCCTTTCCTTCCTTTCCCTTTCTGTCCTCCCTAGTTCCCCTTTTTGAACAATTTCTTTCTATTTCACAATTTCTGTTATACATTTTGGTTCTGATTTACACTTTAAGTTTGTCACACCAGAGAGATAATGTGATACTTACACACGTGTCCGGTTTATTTCACTTAAGAGTATGGTCTCAAGGTCCATCCATTTAGCCATAAATGTCTCAAGTTTATGCTTTATGGCTGAGTAGTATTCCATTGTATTTTTTTAAAAAGTGTATTTTATTCATTCATCGGTTGATGAGCATTTGGCTGTTTCCAAGATCTAGCTATTACAAACTGACCTTGTCAAAAAAAGAAAGAAAGAAAGATAGATTGGGCCAGCCCAAACCCACATACATTGTTTCTTTTTTATTTATTTACTCTTGCTTTTTGCATTTTTCCTCCACTCATTATTTCTTATAACACTTTCTCTACTATTCCTGCCTGCTAATTCTTCCAAATAGATTTTTTTTTAGGTACCGGGAATCAAACTCAGGACTTTGCGCTTGCCGGTCAGGAACTTTGCTGCTGAGCTATATCCCCAGCCCCCAAGCAGATTTTTGTGTCTATAATCATGAAAATTTTCATGATTTAATTTAAAGAGATTCTAATAAGAATTTAAAAGATTCTAATAAGCCAGGCGTGGTGGCTCACGCTTGTAATCTCAGCACTCGGGAGGCTGAGACTGGAGGATCATTGTGAGTTCGAGACCAGCCTGGGCTACAAAGTGAGCTCAAGGCCAGCCTGAACAGCATAGTGAGACCCTGTCTCAAAAACACAAGGGCTGGGGATCTAGCTCAGTGGCCTAAGCTCCTTCCTGGCAAGCGCAATGTCGTGAGTTCAATCCCTGGCATTACAAAAAATCTAATAGTGAGTACCTTGGGTAAACTTTAAGATCTTTTTATGACTCAAATAAAATAAAAGCAAAACAAATCCCCCTAAAAAATCCCCTGTGAGAATTTGTTTGAATGAATTCAATGCTAGGAATAAATTTGATAATATTAAAATTTTTATGCTAATTAGTATTTTGTTTTTGTGGTACTGGGGAGCAAACCCAGGGCCTCTGTGTTCTGAGCTATATCCCCAACATTTGTTTACTTTTTATTTTAAGACAGGGTCTCACTAAGTCTCTAAAATGACCAGGCCAAGAACTGGGTATAGGGCCACATGCCTGTAATCTCAGCACTTGGGAGGCTGAGGCAGGAGGATCCCTGAGAGTTTGTGATCAGCCTGGGATACACAGTGAGTCCAGGCCAGTCTGAACTATATAGCGAGACCTTGACTCATAGATAGATAGATAGATAGATAGATAGATAGATAGATAATAAAGTGACCAGGCTGGGCTCAAACTTTCAATCCTCCAGCCTCAGCCTCCCAGAGTGCTGGGATCACAGGTGGGTGCCATCACACCCAGCCTAATTAGTATTTTCTTCAGAAATACAGTGTGGTTCTCCACTTACTCAAGTATTTCTTTGTAGCTGATGTTTTCCTTTTGGTTGCACTGGAAGGAAGTGTGCAGAGAAAGGTATTTTTCTTTCTTTTCTTTTTTTTTAGACAGGGTTTCACTCTGCCATCCAGGCTGGCCTTCAACTCGTGTTGATCTTCCTGCCTCAGCCTCCTGAGTGCTGGGATTATGGAATTGCACCACCACATTGAGTGGAACGTATTTTTTTATGCAATTTGCATGGGGATACAAGTGAATGTCCTCCACCAGAGGAGTGCAGTAGCCTGGTAGAACATTGTTAATGAACTCACTCATCACTGTCTGTCGAGAGTATATTGTATGCTGGCTGGGAAAGATAAATTGATGGTCAAGATACTGCAAAGCAGGATTACATAATGTCAAAAGGAAGGTCAGTAAGGCTCTACTGATGATGTACAATTTGTATACTTGCTTTTTTTAAAAAAACTCCCCAGATAAAGATAAATTGGTGTAGTTTGAATGGTGTTGAATAGCAACTTTCTCTCTCTTTCTGCCTCTCTCTCAGACTAAGTCTCTAAATTACCCAAACTGGGTTTGAACTTTGATCTTCCTGCCTCAGCCTCCCAGTGTGCTGAGGCGTGAGCCACCACACCCAACCTGGAAGGACACCTTGGCACAGAGAAACACTTCTCAGGTTGGTGCAGTTGAAATTGAGGGCATTTGGAAGACAACTGGGTTCTGGAAGGGCAGGTAGAGGTGGAATCTATTAAGGAGCTCAAATTTTATCATAAAAGTAACAAAGTGAAGAAAGGGTTTCTTTTCTTTTTTTGCAGTACCAGGGATTGAACTCATGACATTGAGCTTGCCAGGTAGGCACGTGGGCCACTGAACTAGTTCCCCAGCCTTTGTCTTTTTGAGACAGGGTCTCACTATGCCGTTCAGGCTGGCCTTGAGCTCACTTTGTAGCCCAGGCTGGTCTCGAACTCACTATGATCCTCCTGTCTCAGCCTCTCATGGGCTGGGATTACAGGTGTGAGCCACCACGCCCGGCCTGAAGAAAGGTTTTGAGGCAGAAGTTTGTTTTGTTTTGTTTTGTTTTGTTTTGTTTTGTTTTGTTTTGTTTTTGGTACTGGTGATCAAACTCACAACCTCAAGCTTACCAGGCAAGCACTTGAACTGCTGAGCTAAATCTCTGGCCCTGAAGCAGTTTTGATCACAACTTTTTCTTTTTCTTTCTTTGCTTTTTTGATTTTGGTTTTGGTTTTTATTTTTTACCCAGGGTCTTGCTATGTAGCTCAGGCTGGCCCCAAACTCAATAATCCTCCTGCCTTGTACTGGAATTACAGATTATTCTTTTTTTGCGGTACCGGGGATTGAACTCATGACCTTGTGCTTGCCAGGCAGGTGCTGTGCCACTGAGCTAGATCCCCAGCCCGCAAGGGTCAAAGTTCTTCACTATAGCACAGGCAGCATTGCTTAGTAAGACAATGGTTTATTCATTTTCAGAGTCTGGTTTCAGAGAAAATAATGCTGAACAGCTTGGGCTTCTTGACACAGCAGGAATCTGGAACTGGAGGCCCCACTTTCCTGCCGGCTTAGCTCTAGGCTCACCAGTCCATCAACCAGCACCTGTGCTGATAGAATCTCAGAGAGTGACATCATTGTTCTGAAACCCATTTTGCAATCTGTAATCAGCTTGTAAATTAGTCATAGAGTTCATTCTAAAGCAAGAGGAGTAGCTCTTGTTCCAGACAAAAACTGATTTATAGCTAGATGGATAGCTGAAGCTGTCAGATACAAATTCATCTATTTAACCTTTTTGTTGAGGCCTTGACATAGTGCCGAGCATTGTCCTAAACTGAAATACAGCAGTCAACACAACAAAGTCTTTGTTCCTATGTAGCTTAAACCCCAGGGGGTTAGAAGACTGTGACCGTTAATTGTGATACGTCAACTTGACTTGAATAAGAACAGCCTAGCAGCCAGATGTAGTAGTCCCAGCACTAGGGAGGCTGAGGCAGGAGGATCACCTCAAATTCAAGGCCAGCCTGGACTACATAGTGAGACCCTGCTTCCAAAAAAATAAAAACAAAAAAACAACCCAGCCAATTAGTAAAGCTCTGGGTGTCTGTGGATGATTGTCATGTTGTAGACCACAAAACTGAGGCGGGAGGACACACCCCTAATACGGGTGGCAGCAACCAATAGGGTTGTAGCTTGGGAGGAATAAAAGGGAAAGAAGGCAGTCTTTCCTTTCTCACTGTTGAGAGGAGCTCAGGTCTCCTCCTTTGGGCGTTCTTCCCCGGGGCCCTTCAGCCTCCAGTGCAGACCCAGGGACGCTTCTCCAGCTGCGGCCACCGCTTTGCCTTCTCCCACCCAGAGCTTACCTTGTAAATTCTCTATATAATCAGACATATCTTTTATATTAGATCTGTTCCTCTGTGGAACCCAAACTGATACAGATTTAGATAACAAATAAGCAAACCGATCCATATATACAAAACGGATGTGTTTTTTTTTTTGTTTTGGTTTGGTTTTTGAGACAGGGTCCCAATATGTAGCTCAGGCTGGCCTTGACTTTACAGAGATACTCTTGCCTCAGCCTCCCAAGGGCTGAGGTTACAAGCCTGTGCCACCAAGTCCAGCTGAAAAGGCTACTTTAGCTAAGTGACTTTTATTTATCTTCATTAACCCACTTACTGATTTAGACAGTATTGGGATTGAACCCAGGGCCTTTGCACTGAGCTACCTTTCTAGCCCTTTTTTTTCTTCTTCTTCTTCTTTTTAAGTTTTGGGACTATGCTGGGAGTACAGTCATGTACCACCATGCCCGGCCTTGGTGAATTTTTATATGTATTCATGTAACCAGTGTACAGATCAAGAAATAAAATACTTGCTGGGCATATGGGTGCATGCCTATAATCTTAACTACTTGGGAAACTGAGGTAGAAGAATCCCAAGATTGAGGTCAGCCTGGGCAAATTAGTGAGACCCTGTCTCCAAATAAAAAATACGAAGAGTAGGACTGTAACTCAGTGGGGGAGCACTCCTGGGTCCACTCTCTAAAGGAATCCAACCACCGCCCTCCTGGCCCCAGCAAGGGCCTCTTTCAATCCCATCCCCTGCTGGGCCTTCATAACTGCTGTACAGTTGTCATCTTGGGCACAGCGACAGCCTCCAGTTCCCGATCACTGCTCAGCCCTGCTCTCGACAGACAGCACGCAACTCCTTGTGGGTCCTCAAGCCCGGCCATAGAGGATAGCCTCAGACCCTTTGTACTGGACTCTCCCCTGAAAGTCCCCATGCGACTTTTCTTCTGCGCCTCCCCTTTATGCTCGTGACCCTGTAAAGACCCCATGGTCTGCAGGAGTCGCTGGTCTGGTCTCTGCCGGATGATCCCTCTAGGGTTGGTTCTGAAATAAGCCTATCCTGTGGAGCTCGTACCCCCACTTCTTTTCCTTTGTTTCCCAGTGTGCAGTAAACAAATACAAATTAAAAGGGCTGGGGATGGAGCTCAGAGGTAGAGCACATGCCTCGCTAGGTTCAGTCTAATAGTACCAAAGAAAAACATTTGGAAAAAAAAAAAAAAGAAAGAAAAACATTTGGAAGTGTCCAGGTTTCCTGGCCCTCTTCCCAGTCATTCCCCTCCAAGAGTAAACTGTTACTCTGACTTCTAACACCAATAAATTTTACCTAATCTTGAACTTTAAACAATGGAATCATACAATGTGCATCCATTTGTCTGTCTTCGTTCACTTGACATGGCCTTGAAATCAATCCGTACAGTTGCATGTGAAAGTACTATAGCTGTACCTGCTTCCAGCTCACTGGGGCTCAACCATTTCAGAACTAACAGTGGGTCCAAGGTTGTCCGTTTCTGGCTTTTCTTTAATACTTCTTTTTTATTGCAATTGCTTTCTTTTCCTTCCCTTCCTTCCTTAGCTTCTTTTCTAGCTTTTTTGGGGGGTCATTTTGGTAGCAGTGATCATAGTGATTATATAAAGCACTGACCAAAGTCACAGTCACACACACACGCCTCTGGGGACAGACTGGCGCTTATGCTGAGGTATACTTTTCTGCCACTGTGAGTCTTGTTTGCAACTGCACACATGGCCTGCATTTGGGTCACACCTCAAGGTTTCAGTCGTAAGTTAAACCTAAGATTCCAGTCGTAACCCAAGCTGTTCCTGTGTCAGGCCAGTCGTAACTCTAGGGTCCACGGTATCTGTTATTAGGCAAGGTCAGTAGGTGGAGCCGAGTGTTATGGCTCACACCTGTAATCCCAGCACTTGGGAGGCTGAGGCAGGAGGATCATTGAGAGTTCAAGACCAACCTGGGCTACAAAGTGAGCTCAAGGCCAGCCTGAACGGCATAGTGAGACTTTGTCTCAAAAAGACAAAAAAAAAAAATCATGTGGGTGTTGTGTGTGAGTGTATGTTACTGAATATTGAACCCAGAACCCCTGTATTGAGCTACATTCCCAATTTTTATTTTTTCTTTTGAGAGAGGATTTGGCTAAGTCACTCAATTTTCCATGCTGGGCTTCAGTTTTGGATTCTGCCTCAGCCTCCCAGAGTGCAGGGATTATAGGCATGCAGCACCACACCCAGTGTGGACAAGATTGACAACTGCTCTTGGTTACATCAGCAGAGTTGAGCAGAGATCATATAGTAGCTTGGAAAGCCCACACATTTACTCTCTATACTTTTACAGAGAAAGCTTATAGCTGGGCACTGAGGCTCATAGCTGTCATCCCAGCACTTGGAAGGATTACAAGTTCGAGACCAGCCTGGGCTGCACAGTGAGTTCAAGGCCAGCCTAGCCTCCATAGTGAGACCCTGTCTCAAATAAAAAGAAAAAAAGGAAAGAAAAAAAAAAGAGAGAGAGACAAGTTTACCAACTTCCAGCTCAATTTAGAAGTAACAGTTGAAAGGACTTAAATTTCCAAAATGCAGTGAGGGACACACCCTAGACGTGGAAAAACAGACACAGGGCGTTGGGGATGTAGCTCAGTGGCGCAGCACCTGCCTGGCAAGCACAAGGTCCTGAGCTCAATTGCCGGTACCAAACAATAAATAAATAAAATAAAATTGATACTGGGATTGTGCTTAACATTTCTGTTTTTTTTTTAAAAAAAGCACAGTCACAAAGTGAGTGTTACGTGCGTGTGTATGTGTAGCTTTCAC
Organism: Cuniculus paca; assembly: GCA_004365215.1. Classification (NCBI taxonomy): domain Eukaryota; kingdom Metazoa; phylum Chordata; class Mammalia; order Rodentia; family Cuniculidae; genus Cuniculus; species Cuniculus paca. The sequence goes on along the minus strand of RJWT010039476.1, from coordinate 4,173 downwards.
CGGCAGCACTGGGCCTTCATTCTTGCCAAGCAAGAGAGAGGGATCACTTGGCTGAAAAGAAACTGCTACTACGAAGCAGGAGGATCCTTGCCAGTTGAAGAGCAGCCTGGGCTACAAAGTGAGCTCAAGGCCAGCCTGAACCACACTGTGAGACCCGGTCTCAAAAAGAAAAAAGAGAAGGAGAGATAGAAAGAGGGAGAGAAGGGAGGGAGGGAGGGAGGGAAGGAAGGAAGGAAGGAAGGAAGGAAGGAAGGAAGGAAGGAAGGAAGGAAGGAAGGAAGGAAGGGGGAAAAAAGGGAAACCTACACTAACCCAAGTCAGGATCTGGGGTCGCATGCAGGCCGCTTGCCCACTCTTCATGCGGGGCCGCCGCCCCTCCGCTGGCGGAGCAGTTCAGCCAACTGCTCGAAGTGCGCTTCTGACCTCCGGCCTTGCCTTTCAGACCAGAGACTTCAGGGCTGGGGATTTAGCTCAGCGGCCTAAGCACCTGCCTAGCAAGCGCGAGGTTGTGAGTTCGATCCCCGGTGCCGCAAAAATAAAACACACACACTTCGCCTGCATCCCCTCCCGACGGTGTCCTACAGCCTGGCACATAGCGAGTGCCCACGTACATGTTCAATAAATAAATGCTAATCAGCTTTCTGCACATGCTTCTGAGGAAAACTGCGTTCTGTGACTCATACTTTCTTTAAGTTGTTCTTGGCCTCAGGCTACTTCGGGGAAACCCCAGACTCAGAGCCCTCAAGAACCCAGTGGCCCCTATGCAGTGTCCAGGCTTCTATTGAAGGGCGGGTGCGGGGATGAGCTGGAGAGGCTTCAACGGCAAGGTTTCTTTTTGGCTGTAGCTGGCTGGGTTGACAGAATTCCACCCCCGACCTGGCTCAGCCTCCCTCCCCTCCTACTGGGGTCAAAGTTCTTTCCCCCTTGAAGCATTTCTTTCTTTCTTTCTTTCTTTCTTTCTTTCTTTCTTTCTTTCTTTCTTTCTTTCTTTCTTTTTCTGGCCAGGAATCGAACTCAGGACCTTGCACTTGCCAGCCGGGCACTGTGCTGCTGAGCTATATCCCCAGACCCCTTGGAGCATTTTTCACATCTTGCCGGTATGGGAGAAGTAAGTATGGAACCCAGACCAAACCAAACCCTAACTGCAGTGTTCTCGTTTGCTCAGTGGAAACTGTTTTATCTTCGTTTGCGAAATACTTAGCTAGTTTTTCTAATTGCAAATGTGAGATGAAGTCAGACATATTAACTCTGAATGTGTATGTTGTTGCCTACCTAAACGGAGGTTCCATAACATGGTTTCTCTTTTTTCACTCATTTCTACTTGAAGATTTTTCTGAGCATCTGCTGTGGGTCTGTTGTTCTATCAGTTAGGGGAAAGGGGGAATGGCAGAGGCAAATAACTTTCTACTCCATAAACGTTCAGGAGAGGGGCCTGGGATATAGCTCAGAGGCACAGAGCCTGCCTGGTGAGTGCAATGTCCTGTGTTTGATCTCCAATATCGAAGAAAAAGGAGGAGGGGGGGAGGAAGAGAAGGAAGAGGAGGAGGAGGAGGAGGGAGAAGTTCAGTGAAATAAGTTTGCTTTGCTGCTGCTACTGCTGTTGTGATGGTGTGTGTGTGTGTGTGTGTGTGTGTGTGTGTGTGTGTATGTGTGTGAATTTTAACCAACAGGACTGGTGAGTTTCTAAAAGAAGCTCCTATGTAAAGTAACATACATCAATTAATCAATTTATTTATTTAGGTTTTTGAGACAGGGTCTTGCTGTGTAGTTCAGGCTGACCCTGAATTCACTATGAAGCCCAGGCTGGCCTCAAACTCAAGCCAATCTCCCTGCTTCAGCCTCCTGACTACTGGGATTGCAGGTGTGCAACACCATGCCCGGCTCCCTCTGTAACTCTTAATTGCATGGGAAGTTGGCCCTGGCTGTCCTCCTGCCCAGGACGATGACGAAGCAGCTCCTCTTAGGTACACCTGGTTTCATGGCAGAGGAGAAATCAGACATTAAAGAAAAAAAAAATGGACTCTAACATTTCTGCTCTAAACCCGGGCATGGTGGTGCACTTGGGAGGCTGAGGCAGGAGGCTCGCCTCATATGAGTTCAAGGCCACCTTTGACTATATAGCAAGTTCAAGGTCATCCTGGACTACACAGAGAGACCCTGTCTCAAAACAAAAACAAAAACAAAAACAAAAACAAAAACAAACTTCTGCTCCAAAGGGACCCGCATAACTTCTAGCTATGTTTTTTTAGCAAGAATATGGCCTCTGCCAAATATTGGACAAATCAATTCCCTGATCTGCCTAGAGAGGGGTACAGTGAGGGATAAAGAACAAAAAAGAGACACACTTTCAATGCACATGGAAGAGCTGGGTGGGGTGGCGCAGGCCTGTAATCCCAGCTTGGAAGCTGAGGCAGGAGGATCACTGCAAGTTCAAGGCCAGCCTCGGTTCCATAGTGAGTTCAAGGCCAGCCTGAGCTACATAGGGAGACCCTGTCTCAAAGAAAAATAAAGAAAAGTACATGGAGGCCTGGGATAGGCAGACAAAGACACACCTAGCTAGCCATTATTTATTGCACACAATAAGTGGAGGGATTATGCAATGGCTCAGAGGGCGGAAGTGATTTTAAACTGATGAGGATCTGATGTGGGCGAGGACAGTGGGATGTGCAAAGTGTTTTTACAGTAGCAGGTGCAAAGAGATAGCAGGTTAATAAGGAGTTTGTCCTTTTCCCTCAGGTAAAACCTATTTTTATTACTACTCAGTTCTCAAGGAAGCCGGATGTCTTCAGCTGATGGAATATTGCCCTGGAGCAGCACAGCATCGTGGGACCGCTGAGGCCTCAACTGTGACCAGAGGCACACAGAGTTATGTTTCCACATTACCATAGCCAGTTCACACACCAGATACTAGAACTCAGACAAACCCTAGTCACCATTTAATTATGGAATGATTTCCCCCCAAAATTATTCTCGACAGCCTCGTTCAACAGGGAAGGAGTGTAGACTTCTTCCAGGAAGACGAAGCAGATACATGAAAATGCAAAAGCTAGGAAGAACTGATTTATAGTAAACAGATGGTTGTTTTCCAAAATTACTACATTAAAAATTATGTTTCAGGAGAAAATAATAGTATACCTGTTGTTAGTCCTGTTTATTGTTTTTGAATTTTGATGACCTATAGACTGGACTGGATTCTGAATTCTTCTAGTTCTGTCCAATCTCAGGCTATATTTCCCAACAGAAAACAAAAGTCACTCAGCACCTGAGGCCCTAAAAGGTGCAGGTGGAGTTGTAAGACACAGGTCTTGTACCCGAGCTGCTTTTGGTAAGCAGAAGTGGTCCAGCAGGATGAAGGCACCCATGACACCACTGTGGGGTGCGAGGGCCAGAAAGTGACATGGTTCACAAATACCCAGTGTCCCCAGAGATGCAAACTATCACCAGCCCCAGAGCTTCATCTGCTTGCCACTAACCAAATCAAAGGAGGCCACTTATTTAGTTTTCTGTTTCTTGTTTTGTTTTGTTTTGTTTTGTTTTGTTTTTGAGACAGGGTCTCACTCTGTCATTCAGGCTGTCCTTGAACTCACTATGTAGCCCAGGCTGGCCTCAAATTGGAGGCAATCCTGCCTCAGCCTCCCAAGTGTGAGTTCTGAGTTTTTGTTGTTGTTGTTGTTTGCACACAAGCATTCCTCCTGGGGTTGGAAACTGGAGGAATTACAATATGCTCACCAACATTTTTCCCTGTAAGTTACTTGTGTGTGTGGTGTGTGTGGTGTTGGGGATCAAACCTTAGGCCTTATGCATGCAAGGCAAGAGGTCTACCACTGAGCCACATCCCCAGTTTCCCTAGAAGTTCCTTTAGAATTGCAAAATAGCTGCCTGTCTTTGTTAGATGATCAGTGTTTCATCAGGACCTTTAATCATGTGAGAAACTTACGAAAGGTAAGTTCTGAATTTAAAGCAGGTGCAGCCCAAGGCTGAGGGGACTTTAAAGAACACTTCCGTGCCTGGTATCATTGGGTTGGAGGCCATGGCAGCCAGGAACACAGTGTGCTTTGTTTCGAAACTAGATGGCCAGGTATCACAAGCAGAGTGCACAGTGTATAACCTCCAAAGGTCAAGGCGCTCTGTGGGATCCTTTTAGATCTGAGACCTAAGAAGACATTGACTTTT